>JAOEHY010009581.1:0-41369 GCA_025447955.1 Psilopsiagon aurifrons
GATAGCCACCAGCAATATCAGCACCTTCTTGGATAAAATAGGGAGGTTAACTGCAGTTATACCTCCAGGGGACCAGCTCCTAATATAAATAACAGATTCAGAAACCAGTTTTTTGACCTGGGACCCCTCAAATGAGGCAGCAGGTGTCTACTCTTTAAAGCACAGCCAGGATAATTCTGAGGGAAAGCTCCCCTATTGCTTTACAAGCCTCTTTCCCTATGCACATGTAACAATTGACACAACAGATGCTTAGAGAGGTAGAAGTCACCAGGAAGATGAATACCAATGCAGTTAAAGATTAAGCTGGGAAGTGACGTTCAAGCAGTATAAACTGACTTAGTTAGATTTTAAGTGTGAGCATTTTAAGTGAGAGTGTTTTGTCAAATCACTACTTAGTTTTCATTAATGCCTTACGAGGCCCTCAAAAGACCTTCTTGCTTTGCATCTGCCCTAGCTCTGCTTCTGTGAAAGTAATTCTTGTGTATTCTGGGATACAGATGTGAGCAAGAGATAGATTTGGGTAGAATTGAGGGTTGTCATTCTCTTGACACTTTTCTGGAAGCTCAAAGAGGTACTTGTCACTCAACCCTGCATTTAAGAAAAGACATGGTCCAGTTTTGGGACTCCACAGATTTTTTCTGGGGTCTCACAAGCTGCCTTTGAAACCTTCTGGAAGGACTAGGCTAAAGCTCAAGACCAGAGCAACACACGAGACAATTAGCACGTTAGACCTCCCCGTCCCCCAGTGAACTTCTGTGGCCTCTCCTCTTCCTGAAAAGGGGAAAAATATCCTTTTTGTAGTGGCTATGTATTACATGAAGCAAATCCAGAGTGAAAGCAGGGAGCAAAGAGATGGCACAAAGCCCGAAAAGTGCACCCCTTAAAGCTATAATTAAAACCAAAGGCAAGTTCCCAATATAGCCAATTCAGTTATATAAGATCTTACAAATGCTTCACACTGTTTGCTGGGTTTTGCTTTATTACTGTTCCCTCTCCTCAGAGTTCACTTGAGGTCAGTAGCAGATGAGGTATTACTGTCAGAGTTTATGGCAGCGTAGAAATCTAACAGTGCCCTGTTTGTAAAGATATGCAAGTGTGCACTCAGAGGGAAAAAATAATCACTGGCTCTACTTGAAAGAGAAAAAGTCAGTGGTCACTTTGGAGTTCAGTTTAGACCACCTCCAGCTCCAGAAATGGATTGCTAGTTACTAAGAAGTTACTTCAAATAATGTCCTGACGTCTCTGCAAAAGGATCCTCATTGCCCACTGGTCAGAGAAATATGGCTAAACTACGTATAGAGCAAGAAATCAGTCTAGATAGGGCCTCACTATCCAACCACATTAAGGCATGAGAATATTGAAGCGTTCTTAGAAAGCCCATGACAAGTCTGTACTACATTTCTTCATGCCTACTAAAAACAGCCTGCAGGAAAACACGAGTTCAGCTGGCATTTTTGTAAGTGTAGGCAGCTTAATGTTCTGTGCAACTGTACTGGGAGTACGTATCTCCATGTGGGAGTTGGAACATGTATCAGAACCACTACATTAACGAGTATGCAAGCTGTATTTCAGACATATAAATAAAAAGCAGTTATCATTAGTGATAAAAACTTCACTGCTGCATTCTTTTCTTACATTTTTTACAGCAGAGTTGGTGGTAGCATTCCCAGAAACAATGGTTTCCTAGGGCCGTGCTGAAACTAAGCTCTTCCTACATATAAAAACACCTGAACAGCACAAACACCAAAAATACCATGCTTAAACACTGTAGAACCACTCAACAGTAATCAGCACTGCTCAGACATCCATGAATTTTGAGGTATCAGGAGAATGCGGGTGCCAGGGGAAGGAAACATAAATGTCTTCTTCATAATTGTCCTAATTTTGGTTAAGTGACAAAGTGCAGACACATGCAACATGTTAATGTAATTTGCTGAAGTCCTGTATCTCAGGGTGATAAATGTCCTCAAGAATTTACCTAGAAGAAGCTGATGATTGTTGAGTGTAGCAACAACATTCACAAATCAGGACACTTTTCAGTTCTAAATTCCAATTACATTTAGATTAATTTGTCCCACTAAAGTAGAAGTAGGGGGAAGCAGAATGCTTTCAAAAATATCCCTAAAATACTACTCTTTTTTTTTTTCCCAGTGACAATCAGAAGCAATCCCTTTTTACCATCATGATAGGTAACAGAAAAAAAGGGAAGAATTATTTGCAGAAATACTTGTGAAATCTATGACCACCTTTTCTTTGCAATATGAAACATCCATACCTTTTAAGAATGAGGAGGCCATATCAATTTAAAGGATGTTTTAATTGCTTGAACTCTGTTGTCTCTTTTGAGTAGTGGCAATTCCCAGCTTACTAATATATTATGCAAAAGTACAGAAGGAATCACCATGGGCAAAAATGTGTTGCTGATGCAGTTTACTTAAAATACTATATCTGGTTGGATTGAGCTCTGGTTCTTCCTATGTCTCCAGCAGAGGCTTTTTGTGATTAATATCTGTCAATGTCAGGCACTAAAATAGCTATCTAAAGAGTACTGTTTAAATTGCACTGGTTTGAGCACTGGGCCTCAGTTCTGCCTGTGTGGGAGATCTGTGGGAAGTAGAGGCTCAGGGATCCCACTTTTATCATGCATGAATCCACCCTTGTGGAAATGTGGGTTTTGGCAAAGCTCCAGCATCACACTGTCAGTAGCACAAGGCTTTTTCTATGGCAGATTGGTCTTTCCAGTGCAATGGCTCCACAGCAGCCATGCAAACTAGCAGAAATGCTGGTATTGAGAAGCGCTTGCATTTTCAAAAGTGTACACAGCGTGCCGATATACACTGGCTGACAAAGGGCATCTGCAAACAAACTAATATGACATTTTCAGAAAGTTCTGTGAAGCCATGTTAGATATACAGGGCGTAAATGAGAAACAGGCTCATTTTCATTGGAATCTAATATCAGTCCAGACTTTGTCTGCTGACACCAATCAAACTGATAGACACCAGCAAGTATCTATCTTCAAGAAGCTACACACTTCTTAATACATGACTATTAAAAGGGAGGACTGACACTAAAAAATAAGGCTCACATTGTTAGTATTTTCATCATAAGATTGCCTCATGAGCATGTTTCCTGAGCAAAGACAATGATCAGACAAGCTTTTAAATCATAGAATCAGAGGGTGGTAGAGGTTGGAAGGGGGTCATCTTGTCCAATTCCACTGCTCAAAAGGGGACATGTAGAGCAGGGTCATGTTCAGACCGCTTCTGAATATCTCATGATATATAAATAATTTTTAGTATCTCCTTACCTATAAATCCATGTAGTCTTCCAGCTGTGTATTCAATACAACAACTAACAACTGTAAGCAGGCATCATCCATTTACCAGACAATGTTCTCAGGCAAAATAAAATTTTTACCTGGAGAAATAAGAGAAAGATGTATACAGCAGAGGCTCTTCAACTAGACTACAGCACTCCTTTCTCTCTTTGGAAAGTCACCATACATGGTCTTGCAAGAACTTCTATAGGCAGTTTTGAGTCTAAATGAGGAGCACCACTGCAAGCTCCATATACACAAACTCTTCCTTTGTGTATCTCTCTAGAATGTTTAAAACACTTCCGTCAATATACTGACATCTTTCAAGTGTTCTTAAGATAAAAGCTAGATAAAAAAGTGCATCTGGAAACTTTTTCACAACAAGTTCTACGCAAATCTCATCTTCATGTTGTCTATGCCAGTCTTACGATGCTTTTTCATGTGACATTCACACTAACTGAGACTACTGGGAAAAAAAAGATCATTTGATGGCTCAAAGTGTGTGCTAGTTTTGTGGTGGTTTTTACCTAATCAAGTCAAGGTAATCAAGCTTGAACTCTAAAAGCTAATCATGTTCTGGATGGGATTGACTTGAATACAAGATTCCGTTTCCTTGAGCATATTTGGTAATCACTACAGTCTATCAGCTTGGTAAAATAACCTCATTGTGTCAATGCTAGCACTAATCGACTCACTTTCCAGTGCTCAGATAGTTTAACAAGTGTTTTATTCTTGCTTTCCAGTGCTCAGATATTTTAACAAGTGTTTTATTCTTGATTCTTGTTTCAAAACTAATTTTCACTGTCTCATAGATTTTCAGCTTCAGGTGCCATGTCTTCTCCTCCCATAAAATGCTGAAAACCAAGTTTCAGTTCATAGTGCTATACTGACATCTCATTCCTTTATAATTTCATTTTTAATGTTTACATCATGGAACAGCAGAAATTATTTCAAGGGACTATTCAAACAAGGCACATAACATGTGTATGACCTTAGATGTCGTGTCAGAGGGTGTTATAAAACAGCCTCTGATTTCTCAATACAGTAACAGCCTCTTTCTCATTAAAGTCATCAGCTAACATCTCTTTTTTTATCCTCTGTTTTGATTTCTCCATGCCTTCCGCTGCTTCTTTTATTTTCATCTCTGAGGTTTTCACTTTAGATAGACTAAGGATAAGGAAATACCAAGTTTCACTTTCCATTCATGTTCTTTTCTTCCCCTGATGTTTGCAAGACGCTGTTTAGTTATTAAACCACCCCTATCAGAACGTACATATTCGAACTTATGCTTAATAACAGTGAAACTAGAGATCGCTGTGACAAAGGTAAAGTTCAAAGCCTTTCTCAGTTTCTTTGCTGTTCTTTTTCAGATGTCTCACAGAAAAACTGTTCATGATTTTCAAGACTTTTCCTCTTCCACCATTTGGAGCTGTTACATCTAGCAAAGAATCTACCTCCCAGTGCAGTTTCTGAGGGTGTTTTGCTCTGAAGACTTCAAATTCTTCCCAGGTGATTTTTTTTTAATTTCAAAAATGCACTGTGGTGAAGTGCCTGGGTACAAATAAATTGGTGACCAAGAGAAGGAGTAAGTAAATGGCTTCTCTTAAATAAGCCAATTAAAAATTAAGTATTATAGACCCCTCTTTACTACCAGTGCTGTGCACTCTTTTAGTGAAGAGAGCTATGAACAAATACTTCAGGGATGCTCCTGCACATAACATAGTTTTGGAAATAGTCTTGAGTGGAAGTCTACTCATGTTCTCTTGCCCCTCAGCTGTGACAAGAAACAAAAAGAAAACTCAGTCCAATCTCTGAAGCAAACAAAATCCACAGAAAAAAATGAAGCAATTCTGTGATAAACTCATGGTAGATGAGACTCAGGGCAGTAGGAAAGGCTTTTTCAGTGCTTCAGAATTATTTACTCTTCCTGCTTGTGGAGATAAAACAGAAAATACAACGATGGGTCCCAATCAGACCTGCACTTAAGCATGGAAATCGCCTCTCTCCAGTACTGCACAAAGTACTGGGTTTGTCAGCAGCACTCTGAATCACTGAAGATTTCGGATGCAATAGTAGTCAGAAAGCCTAAATCAGGCACCTGAGGTTGTCAGCTGGGTCTAAAAATGGGGAAAACAGTGGAGACACAGCAATATAGATACAAAGGGCAGATGTTTTTCTATTCTGAGTCCTCAAATCTACCTTTAGTCTATGTTACAAAAGGAGCATATTGGCTCCTTGCTGTGGGTAATGAGGGACATTCTGAAACCACTTCTTAATTTATGCAATATCTGAATGCAGGATGGCTTATGGCACCTCTCTGCTGTTTTAGCATTTCATTTGCAGGCAGCAAATGCTCTTACCTATTCACATGTTGTCAAAACTATGTCTTTTGTGTCCCATGGAAGTTGTGTGACTTGAAGAAGTTCCTCCCTAGAACCCATCCCTTACACTGCAGGTGTTTGGGTTTTCCAGCCTGCTGGTAGCAGATAGATATATATTATTGGTAATGCCAGCAACAGTTTTCTTGTCTTTGCCTTAGGTGGAAGCAATTGCTCAAGGGTCTTGTAGATAATAGTTCTGTGGTATCATTGTTCGAATTTAAAAAATAAAGAAAAGCCCCTTGGTAGACAATAAGCTGGCAGTAATTTTCATGTTACTCCAGGCAGTGTCACATTCATTGCTTGACAGATCCATTTTTAATTCAGACTTCTACCTCTCCTTTAGCTCCCCTGTTGCAGGTACACAATAGAATTTAACTGTTTGTGTCCATCACCCTTGGCTTTATTTGCTGCCAAACTGTTTCAGGATATCTAACAAAAAGCACAGACTAATACTAAGGACTATCTGTCCTACAGACAGCACAGAAATTTGGGGGTGGGGGAGTAAGGAAGGTGAGAAGACCTGACCGTACAAGCTAGTACCGGCTAGTACAAGGCCCACCTCACATGCAGCAAATTGGTCTTAAAAAATACATCTACCTGTCTGAGCTCAGGGGCATAGCACAGCAAATAATAAGGGGACAGGAGAGGAAGCAATACAGTTCTGTGAAAAACTGCACCCCAGCCTAGTGCATTTAAAAATTGTACCCAATATGATTTTAAGTAATGCAAATTATTCCAGAGAACAGAAAGTATTCATACCTTAACCTGCAGTTCCATTAGCTGACAGAATCTACTGTCACTGAAACCTCTCCAGCAAGCTCTTGGTCCACTTGCATATGCAATATGCTTGTTTTGTGGAGGACAGAGAGGCAGAGACAGAGCAAATGCAAGTTTTGGACAGTGCCACTATTAGTGCTATAATCCCTACATGATATAAAAGCAGTTTCTCTGAGGACTGATGGTTTATACACAGGGAACAATCAAAGACAAATCAAAGGTCTCCATCAATTAGAATGAACTCCTCTTTCCAGCTGTCATAAAATCAATGTATTCCCTCTATGCTTGCACTGACAACTATGCTGTAATAAACTTCTAGGAGAAGCAGTAACCAAGTATTACATGAAGGTAAAGATTGTGTTCGATTGAATCGTTCCCTCTGGGTAAAAATGCTAGTCATAGGTTCCTGAGATTTTTTTCTGCTCCCCACAGCAACTGAGATGCAAGTGTGCTTCTCAGAAATATTCCTACCTAGGATATCTGCAGCATGCAGTAGTGTCTGCACAGAAACAGATGATCCTGGTGCTTGTGTCAGCAGACCTGCGTGGCTAGGCAAAATTAGTTTTCAGAGCAACAATTCCGAGGTGCCATCTGCAAAGCACAAGAATGCATCATACCATGAGAGTACAAAATATATGCATCTTCATCCAAGACACTGGGCTATCTCCCCCTGCCATATGCTTCAACTGCTTAGTTAAGTTCCCATTCCTGAGTATGTGCCAAACAGTAAAAACAGCATAACCCCTTGAGTTATATCCAGTAACACAATACTACTGGATCTTCAGCTGCTCATGATTCAGAAGCTGAAAATTCAAATGAAGATATAATATTCATGGCCGATAGTGAAAGGTGAAGGGAATTAAAAAGTAAGAACCAAGAGAAAAGTAATTTAAGATAGGCATCATCTTTCATTTTTCTTTCCTTTTTTTTTCTGTATTAGATTCTTGTGTCTCACACAGGAGAAGAATTAAAGGAGAAGAATTAAAGGAAGCAAGCAAAGATCAAGTAAGGGGGAAGTGAAAGGTTGCTGAATTTAAATAGGCTCCATTTCACTGTTGATTCGTTAGTGAAAAAATTCAGAATTTAATTATGAAATTAACAGCAAGTATTTTCAGTATCAACCCAAACTGTTATAGAATTCATTAGATAAATAAATGTCCCAGGAATTTTTTTAAGCCAACATGAAGAATCTAATGGAGAATCAGAACCTCACTACTACACTGCACTACCTTACAAATTTTTCACTCTATTCAGAATGACCAGGTTTGAGCTCCGTGCTTTCAAAGCAAAAAAGGTGAAAGAGAACAAACAGTAACTGCTCCAAAGACTACTGGGGAATTACTTTTGATTCTCAATCACATTTTATCCAAATTCCATAGTGTAGGGTTATACTTTCACTGGAATGAAGGTTTAGCAAGCACAGGAAAGAATCTTGGAGCAATAATCAGATAATTACAGAAATGTCATCCCTTTAAGTAGCACTGAACTGCTCCTGCAGGGGATTCACAAGAAGACCTTAGTACAAAATGAGTGGAAATCCAGCACCAGTGCTGAGAGATTTCAGCCCTGGTTCTACAAAACCTTTCTGACATAAATAATCTCACACAACCAAAGTCCATGCTGTGTTGATTTTTACCTGCGCTCACCTCTGCACATAAGAAATGCATATACTTTGCTGGAAAAATCCTGCAGTTTCAGCCTTGCTGTGCCTTCTTCTGCTGTGGGCTATAGCTAATACCACAGCGCAGCTGTCAGCCACCAGCAGCAGTTGAGCAGGCTTCCAGCCAGCTCAGTATATTTACCCAGTGTCCAACACACAATTATCTTGTGAGATCCTGAGCAGGAAAATAGCTTGCCCCTTGCACATCAGTGATATCCAAATGTAAAATAAAACACTGTATGAAGCAGTGCAAGTTCTGTGATCACTTAGTTTTGATGAACTCTTAAGGAAGATTGCAAAGACCCAAGCAGGGAAAATCAGAGGCACACACTTTTCAACACAATAAACCCACAAATTCTATCATGCTTCTAGCAGAAGTCAGTTTTATTCTAGTAATTTGTTTTATCATAGAATCACAGAATAATTAGGATTGGAAAGGACCTTAAGATCATCTGTTTTTAACATGCACATGCCATCTCATACACTGTACATATAAGTCTTTTTACCATAAAAAAACCAGTAAGTTTCAGTTAGACTAGCCAAGAATTTAATTTTTTCTCAGAGAGTCCCAGGGAGCATAAGCCACCTTGGCTTTGCCATCCTTACGTTAATTCATCTCCGATGTCTGCCTACAGACTTGCATAATTCCCTGAGTCACGCACGTTCCCAGTGCTGCCTGGCAGGACTTACAGCAGCAAGATAAGATGTTGCAATGGTACATCAGCCTCATAGTGACTATTGTAAAATAGGGGGAATAGAGGTAAAAGCACTCACAGTAAAAAACGCTCAATGAAGAAAAAAGCAAGCAAACAGGAATCAATTACATGTGTACAATACAAAGGATGTTATTAGAATCTGGGGCATGTTTTATATAGATACACTTACTATTCTTAATCTTGAGTTTAATTAGTGCAATTATTCACTGGGCTATTGATACCATGCAGAAAATACTATTTTTATCTGCAAAGACTGCTAGTTGCACATTGCTGCTTTCAGTGGCTGGGTGATACGGATTAGACATTTCCCCATCTCTTAAGAAAAAAGATGCAGTTTCTCGCACGAGTTTAGTGATCATTCCTACCACTTCATAACTGTATTTATACAGAAATTTATTTTTGCAGAACTAATAGTATATATTAAATGTATTCCTTCAACACTAGCCCCCTTGCAATGATCCTCTTGACACCTCACTTCTGGCTCCAGTACTCCTACCTGGAGCACCGAGTTCATCTCTGGGGCCTCCAATATAAAAAGCCTGTTGAATTCAAGCACATGATTCAGTGCTTTGTGAAATGGGATCCACAGTGATTAGGAACCCAGAAAATATCTTGAGCGTAAACAGTTCTCACTATAATATTTTGCTGGGACTTAATTTGCCTGAGCACAGGGCAGTGGTAAGTGGGTTTGAACACAACATATCAAAGATCTTTATTTTGAATTCTCTGAGAACAAGTACACTGCATCTACACATTTTTCCTTTGATATAAACCTTTCTAATGAGTGGTTAAGATATTAACCTTTGAATTTTAGGCTCTAGACCACTGCTCCCAAAGTTGTTCATTAATTTTGAAAAGTCTCTATAGAAGGATTGCGGCACTGTTGTGGAAAGTAGCTGGTCATTCCGCTTTATCCAGCTTTAAGGCTTTCTCAAAAGGAACCTGCCACCAAGGTTCCCCACTACCACAAGCACAGCTTTTAAAGTTATTTAAGAGAGATCTAGGAAAAAAATTGACTAAAAGCTAATTTTCCTTCCACACTCAGATGAGCCAAGTGTTGAATGCATTTGGCTTTGTTGCACTATGGAATTTCCTAGGAAGAAATCCCTGTTAGCGAGCAGTTCAGCCAGAAGGCTTGCTCTCCAACCTGCTATTGAGATGCCTTAAAAGAGCCCACAATTTTAACCTCTTTTTGCTTATTTTTTAAAACAACATAGCTTATTTACTTCACAAAATACGTACATGAGGGCATTTGTGTTACTGTATGAACTATTTAGACAGATGAATGCCTTTCCTTGGAAGAAAAAAAAAGAAAAGCAACCTCATATAAAAGCAAATGATCCAATCTCATGTAAGCATCTTGTACATTCATGGGCATTTCCCAGGACACATTTGCACTGAGCAGGGACTGGTTGCAATAGGCTGACTTGTCTGACTTGAAGTTGGTGTCTTCAATATGCACACATGGCTGGGAAGAACTGTTCTTGACAGGATGCTGTTGAAAATGCTTATTTGACTAGGTAAAAATGGCAGTGTATGGAGCTAGATGTCCTTCTTCCCCTCATCTCCGTGATTTCAAATCTGGCTTAAGAGAAAGGTGAATGCTGAGAGAGGGTCAGTCCTGCACCAGGCAGGCATCAGGGGTGCCAGAGGTTTTCCTCCGGGATTTGGTTCAGATTGATGTTGGTTTTGAAGCAGAGGTTTTATCAGAATATGTTCCCTCACAGGCATTTTTCATGGACACATCAGACACAGACGCACAGAGACGCACACAGCCCCCTTCACAAAATGATACACTCGCAGGACTTGATTCTCATGTGCAAGAAGTCAGTTTTGTGCTGTTTATTCGTGGCTATTGCTGTAATGAAACATCTTATCTCCCACAGTCACTCTTACTAATATGATTAGAAAGTTAGTATTTCATGTGGAAGGAATATTGGTGATGGTGCCCTTAACCATTTTTCTCACACTGTAACAGCATGTAGATGAGGGAGGAGTCTTCTTTAAAATTCCTCTAATTCTCTAGCTCTCTAGGACTTTCAGAAACCACAAGAAATAAATGCAGTGGCTATGTTATTTTTGCCCGTGAAGTAAATTAACCATAACACATTTGTAATTTAGAGATTAATTTACATTTTGTTGCATGAAAAAAAATTCGCTCGGATACTGATATAAAAAAAAACCCAAACTGAAAAAAAAGCAATTCAGATTTTAGACATGCAACAATATCCCCAAGATTATTCCTAGTAAAGCTTTATAGTTTCTGGCTCAATTTCCGTATTTCAAGGTTGTCCCTCTTTTTCTCAAACACACATGCATCCCAGTTTTCCTTAGCATCTCTTAAATAACCGCTATATATCCTTTCCTTCTCCCCTCCTCCCGCTTGTCATTCTACTGGGTTCTCTTCTCTTTTTTCTCCCTTCCCTCTCTTGTTCTTCTGCCTCCAGGACCTCATAGTTACTACTTCATGCCTAATCGCTCCTATTCAGGCCTGTGTCCCTTTCTCTCTCTCCACTGGTAAGGAAAACTTACCAGAATGTGTATTCTCCAAGCATTCTTTTCATTTAAATGTGAAGAAGAGTCATCTGAGCCTCTATCCTAGCAAAGAATTGGTCATCTGTCAGTTGAAGAAGTTTCTTATCTTTGAGTACTTTTGAATAACTTGAGATTTTAGGGTCTTCTGTTTTGGTTGTAAAAATAATCATTTTGCAGGAAACCAAAAGTGAAATGTTGCTATTACTATGTCTAACACAAGTCACAACCAAAGTTTTGAGTAGTTAACCTCCCAACTATGCTTTTGATGATAAATTGTTTTCTAGTAACTAGTTTATGGGAGGAAAGAGAAAGTTATGTTTCCCAAAATGTGCAGAAAGGCTGCCTTCAAACCCCACACTGCTTAACTTTCAGACACGCTTTCCCCAGTGCCACACACCAATTCCCTCCCACCCTGCTTACATGCATATTCAATGGACCATATGCTTGGTCTCAAATATCTCCAGGCATTATGGATCCTATTCAGCAAGAAGTGGTTTGTACACTCATGATCAAGAAAAAAAGAAAGAAAAAGGGGAGACCTTAAAGATCATTCAAGAGTTTACTGAGAAAGAAATTCTAGTACACAGTGACCTGTACGTACCAGGACACAGTCCACTTTAAACTGAACACGCATGTTTCTGCTGAAAACACACACATGGGCATTAAGAAATTCTCATTATTTCACCATAAAGGAGGCCTGTATAGAGTTCTCATGAGGAATTTCAGTGGGAGCTTATTGACTAAAACAAACCTACTGATTCCTTGGAATCCAAAGTAGTTTGTGGGGTGACAAGGCAGTCCCATCGCCAATCCCCATTACATGACAAAAGCAAAGGCAATTCTAAAGCTGACACACCAACTGCTTCAGGATCTGCCACACAGCCAGATGCTGTGTCGGGAATTTTTCTCTGACACTGTGGCATATGGGCTTTGCATTGCCATTTGAGGAGCATGAGATGGACAGAAACAATCTGGACAGGGTGGGAAATGGATGATACGTCAGCTGAGTGCTTATGTTTGCTGTTTGGTTATTAGGGGATGCTTAAATGCCTCTTTGGCCTTAAGCTGAAGAAAAATCTTGACCAAAAGGAAGCCCTGATGTTACTTTATTAGTTGCAGTGCAGCTAGTATGGGGATTAATTTATCAGCTTGTTTGCTTGGGGTTTGTTATGTTTTTTGCTTTTGGAGTAAT
The DNA here is from genome assembly GCA_025447955.1 of Psilopsiagon aurifrons. Lineage (NCBI taxonomy): Eukaryota > Metazoa > Chordata > Aves > Psittaciformes > Psittacidae > Psilopsiagon > Psilopsiagon aurifrons. Next base: position 12,581 of record JAOEHY010009581.1, read on the forward strand.
TTTTTCTGTTAAATAAAATAAAATTTTCCCTGCGCATTGTCAGAGAAATGCAGGAGCAGTTCAGAATTGTATTTAAATAGAAATGATGCTACTATGTGATCACACTTGGTTCTCAAAGCAGTATTCTGTTCACTGCCTGTCAATCCCAGATGAACTAGCCTCTTCAGTCCTGTCATCTACAGCAACCAGTCCCAGAAAGACCTAAGAGGATCTCACCTGTGAGTGACTTACAGGTGCATGGAGGTGTCAGATCCATCCCTTGCTTCTTTATTAAGAGTTAGCTGACATTGCACCACTGCACTGTTTTTTCCAGAGAATGAAGAAAGCGCTATACAAGCAGCAGACAAGCTGCCTATGGGAGAAGATGATGAGGCAGGAGGTCTAGAGGAGGAGGGGATCATGGTACAAAGAAGCACGTACCAAAGAAAAAGTTCCAGAGAGCAGAGAAACATATGCACAGCGGGAAGATGATAGAGAAGAAGAGGAATGTAAATAGCACCACAGAATGTTTGGGACATTTAAAAACAACAACAACAAAAAAAAACAACCCCAAGAAGCTAAGACTCGGGAAAAGGATATACATTTTCCTAAGAAGTAGTGATAGGTCACACTAGTGCTGAAGAGAACCCTTGAAGCTGCCACATATGGGAGTTTCAACAGCCACAATGTGCCATGTTGGCTTTTTTCATCCTTTTCAAGAGAGGTTGGTCTGATGGTTGTTAAAAGTAGTTCAAGTAATACTAGACTAAAAATCTCCTGATGTGACACCTTCTTTCTTTTATTCTCCTCAACAACCTTTCAGCCCTATATGGGCACACCTGCCTCCTGCATACCCACAGCCTCAGTACGTGGGTCCACAAAAGAGCCACCCATGAGCTACCCATAAGGAGGGAAACTTTTGGCTGCTGCAGCTGCTCTGCAAACTCTGTATCTTGGAGAATCATGATCGCCATGTGTGCACTGCCACAGTTCCCTTACACAGCAAGTAGGGGTTCTCTCATCCATCTGTTCCTGACCAACCCAGCACTATGTGAAATGAGGAATAGAGGAGGGTCACATTTCTGCACCAACCATTTCCAACACCATGTGCATGAAATGTATTGCTCTTTGAATGCAGTGTGGTCTCCCAAAGCCAGTCAAGAGTACTCCTTCCTGTCCTGCTGCTCCCATGTACCTTCACTAGTTGCACCTCGTATTTGGGGTTCTTTTAGTCCACTGCAAGCAAGAATTCTCTCAGTGGTACTGATAAACTGAAAAAAAGTAATAAGGAGAGGAAAACAAAAATAAATCAAGAGAAGGGATTATCTTTTTCACTTCATGCATGCAATACTTGAATTACAACATTTGTACTTATGAATCCTGAATAAGTGCTTGATCTTTTTATTGTTTTTTCATTTATTCTTCTCACAGTTCCACTTCCCACCCTCTAGGCTACTGCATCTATTTAGGTAGTTGGTCTTCAGCCTGTTTCTTCTTGCTTTGTTGAATTCTGACTCTGCAGTCAGACATTTGTGCATAAGCTTTCAATGCCAGCAGGACTCAGACACAGAATTGGATGCATGAATGTCCCTGTCTTCAGTAGTGTACTTGACTTTATTTTAGAAAAGAAAAATCCCTGGTACAATAATGTATTTTAATTAAACCACGCACAACTATCTTCCTTGGCAAACACCAGGAAAATCCTACTCTGCATCTTTTCATACCTGTGGCTTTAATGACAAGAGTAATGAGACAAGTACAGTATAATTTAAAGACTGCACTGCTTATACTTTCACTCTGTAAGTGGCTCGTTGTTATGGGGCTTACAATGGATTAGTTTCATCTTTAAAAAGGAGATAGAAAGGTAACTTGTTGAGTGCGCTGAATGAGGTACTGTGAGCTTGCCGTGATGAAGACCAGTGTTAGTTGTTTGGCATCAAACATCAAGGATTTATTTATAGCATATCAAGTATGACAATGACATGGATACAGGCTGTCAAAGGAAGACATTTCCCAAAGAGACAGCTAAATATTTAAGGACTATGTTTTCAGACATGCTTGAGACTTCAATCCTTTCTCTCATGAAATTACAATCTCTGTTTCCTTTAGCCAAGGGTATCTTGCCTTTCAAAAGGTGCATCATGTTACCTTTGTAGCTCCGTTTCTCAGAGATTCTGAGGAAGAGATACCCACTCCTGAGGATTTTTCATAGTGTACTTTTCCCTGTAAAAGTACACATGGCACCCAAGATGCTTGTACTTACAGCTCTGGTCTGAGTTTGAGCTGTGAGCCCACCTGTGAGCTAAGACCAGATCTTGAGCTGTCAGAGGTGCGAGCAGCCAAAGGCAGAGACTTGGAGCCTTTTTGCATGAACTGCAGCTCCCATCCTACTGAGCAAAAGGGACATGGTTACACGGAGGGCTTATAATTAATTAGTAATCGGCATTGCCTCCCTTCTGTCTTCCTTCACTTCCAGGCCAAGATGTTGCCACGCAGTTCAGCCTTAATCCAGCCAAAACAGACAGAGGCTGCTTTCCTGGCTCCCTCTGAACCCTGTCTGCAGGTGCATTACAGATGCTGTATGCAACTTAGAAGAAAGATGTTTTAGCTGAGAAGGATTTTATCCACTATATTATTTTCTGAGGAGTGTGGAGAAGAAGATGGGAATTTTTTGGCTCTAAAAGCTGCTTTTTACTTGTTTCCTGACCATCATGTTATAAAGTCTGCTTGTGGAGCATTCAAAATTTCGAAAAGGAAGAACATGGGCTCTTCATTTTAAAAATTTCAGAAAGGAAGAACGTGGGTTCCCCACCTAAAGCAAAGCATCCCCCAGAAACATCCGTATGATTTTTATCATGTCAGCTTCATGTTTGATGATAGTTTGGAACCAAGGTAATATGTGAAGCTGCCATTCCAATCTGTATTTCTCACACTCTCAGAAGTGAGAAAACAAATTCAGCTGATTGATCAAAAACGGAAAGGACAATACTTAGAAAGAGCTAACAAAATCCACTCTGCAAGATAACTCACTCATTGTTAAGACAGCTCCATTGATTGCAGTCACCTTACAGGAGGAGTTAATGTGTTCTACTAAATTAGAAGCCTTCTGAAGATTATCAGGTTAAAATACATATTTCCACAACATCCCCTGAAGCTTTTTTTTCAAATTAATCCCTTTTTTGTTTTCAAACATACACTTCCAAATTAAAATAGGAGGTTTGTATTTGGCAGTCTAGGTCCTCGCTGCCCCATGCCTCAGCACCACAGTTTGGTTTTGCCCAACTAGTAGCAAATGAAGTCTATATACAGAACAACTCATGCTGAAGGAAAAGCAGCTGCTCACTGACACTGCTCTCCACAGCACACAAATCTTGCACTTTTGCAGAAAGAGAACAAATACTTGCAGAAAATACACGTGGAGTCTGATGCTCAAAAGGTAAAAGATTAGGTCTAGTGTATTGACTAGAGAAATAGCCTGAAGGCCTTAGGCCAGCAAGGCTGCTTGCCAGTGACTTCATTAGGGCTTTTGCCTATGAAAGGACTGCCTGTTCAGATCCTGGAAACTTGCATCAATACGTCATTTTGTGTGACTAAAGTAAGCAGAATGTGTCCAAAGCGCTGGCCAGTTACAGGCCTCAATCTGCCTCCATTTGCAAGCAGTGTCGCTCTTAGGAAATCAAGTTCTTATTTGATTCGAGGCTCTTTTCAATGGAATTTTCATCACTGACTTCAACTGACAGAGTGCCTCACATGAAGGTCCCCATTCTTCCTTGCATCTTCCCACAAAAGATGCTGGCAGCTGATGTCCTTCAAAGACTTTGTCCAGGAATCCCAGAAACCCCCAAATCTTTGCAAATTTCAGACAAGGATTTGCACCCTCACAATAACCCTCCCTTCTCTCCACCCTCACCTCATAGCAGCAGGCACTCACAAAATCACGATGCTAGTGACTCCTAAGGCTCTTCTGCAGGGAGCGAAGAAAGGAAGGAATAGGGCGTCATAGCAAATGCAAAAACTGAACATGTCTGGCAGTATAAATATACATACTTACATCGCAAGATCTGAGGAGATGTGGTTCCAGTGGTTCAAAGGCAAAAGACAGTGAGATTCCATTAAGCAATCACCATTCTTGGGGTTCAGTGCTCTCTGATACTCTCAGGGAAATAGGAGGAAAGATAAGCTAGTTGGTGGACTAAATAAAACTGCTCCTAGAGTTTTTTGTCAAAGAGCAGATAGAGAAAGCAAAAACCCTAAGGATCAATACCCCCGCACCCTTAATTAGCACTGCATGCAGATACCTGCAGTATCGTCACACATGTAGGACAAAACCGGGAAATGCAAGAATGATGAATTCTTTGCTATATGCTAAAAAGAAAAAAATAAAATTCTTGCAAGCATTTCACAGGCCTATGGCAAATTTTTTTTCTAGTAACTTTTTTTCTGTTTATTTTTTCAGAAACTTTTCTTTCCTATTTTCTTTCCTATTTGCTTTTTTTTTTTTTCTGAAATTCACTGAGAAGATGCATTTTAGTTGCATCAGGATATCAGTTTAAAAATGTTTGTTAAAGGACAAATTGAAAGCTATTATCCTACTAATGAAAATAAAAAGCAAAATTACTTCTGGAGACTTCATCCACAGCCCACAGCACAGTAAGACTAATGATTTCTGAGAATTCATTAAGTATTTGTGTCATTATAAACATGCTGCAAGTGCCACACACGTACATTTATTACTCTACTGAATCAATGTTGATTTGATCAGCTTACCTTTGACATCAGCATTTCATAAATTTCTTAGTCGTTTCCCCATGATGACCTCACCAAACATGTTCTAAAGCACACATTTCAGTGCTTCCCCTCCTTTCCATTGTGCAGCAGTGCTCCTAAAATATTACTCTTTTTCCTTCCCTGGTCACCCCTTTCCTCCCCATTCCTTTTTCTTCTCACCCCACGTGCTGAAACTCTGGATTAGCTGCATTTATCAGCTTACCTCATAAAATAGATAACCTTATAACGAAGGGAAAGGATAAGCAAAAAGCACAAAATCTATTTTTAGAAGATGGGTCTTAATTGTACAAACTTTGGAGGGGGTTATTTCTTCCTCCCCCCTCCCCTCCCTTATTTTTTTCTCTTCCCCTGCCCAGGTCCTGGGTTGTGCTCCCTTCAATCTTGTCAGCTGTAAAATGGGTCTCTTTTTAACCTATAATGGATCAGTGAGATTAAAGGTGAAGTCATGAATTAGTAGCAGTGACAGCCCAGCACGATGGCCCTGGCAGCAGGGGGTCTCCCTTTGTGCTCGTCCACTCTGACCCCCTGTGCCACTCTCCGCCTGTGGGAACCGGACAAGAAGAATGTCGGGGTGGGGCTGGGGGCCGCCAGCCCCAGCCCCTGCGCCCGGCCAGAGCCCCCAACACATTCTTTCCCTGGAAATATTCTGACATCACCCCATCATACCTCCTTGCTGGCTCCTTCGTTAACTCCTTTATGCCTTGCTGCCAAGGGACAATGGGTGCTGCTGCAGGGTGGAGGAGGAGGAGGAGGAGGGGCGGGGGGCATCTTTCACAAGACAACTTTTTCAGAGGCTGCAGACCTAAGGCAAGCATGAGTTTTAAGTTCGGGATGTGGGTGAATTTTCTTGGAGTTGGATTGTGCAGCTTGAGATGCTATTGCCAATGACAAAAAGTAGAGTGAAGTTCATCAAAGACGTAGAAAGACTTATTTGGGTCTTTAAACCTGAATTTCTAAAGCAAACCCAAAGACCATCTCTACCACAAATACAGCTTGCTCAGTGTCTACCTTTCTCTCTAGGAAATGTCAAAACCACCCATTAAAACCATTGCAAATACCTGATGCATTTCCAACCTCTTCCTTTAAAGGCTATGGTAAGGCAACATAAGAGAGAAACACAGTAACAAGAGCTTCCTCTTGAGAATTCCTCTTTTGCGAATGAGTACCTGGGAGCAGAGAGAAATCAACAGAGCTATGTCTTTCTTCAAATATGAGACAAGCTGATCTTCCTGTTCGTGTTCTCTGAGGTATATTTTGTCCTTACTGAAATCTAAATGCATGATGGATGGGCTTCAGCCTATCTTCTAGGATAAGCATTTTTTTATAGTCCTTCCTGATTAACACGCTTGTTATCTGATGATAATAGGATTCCTTATCCTGGCTAATTTGGGGTTTTGGTGAAGAAAGTTTCACATTTCTTAACGTACTTTTCTGACACTTTTAAAGCAATCCTATTGCACCTACCACCAGAACTATCCCAGCTCATATCACTTCTCTGGGGGATATAACAGGTGTGCAGGACCTAGGCAGAAAGGACTGTCTGGAAAACTCAAAGAGGATCTTCCATAGAGAACTGTAAGAGGATCTGTAGAAATAATTTTGCTGGATGAGAAGGCCTTTCATTCCAGTGATACCATGAATTTTGCTGAGTATTCACTACCTCTGTGTCTTGAAGTTCTCCACAGGAGGGTCCTCCACATACCCTTGGCAGAATCAGGTGGGATTTAGGCCCCTTGAAACAGCAGGGGCCTAAATTCAAAATTGTGAGTCCTGTTTAAAAGCTGTCTAGTCCTGGGGATACATTAATGTTTGTGGGATTTTCCCATTTTTCTCTAAAGATGCCAACCACTTGCTTCTTCTGCCCTAAGCAAAGTAGCTTGGCAAATGGCTTCTCTTTCAATTTACTTTGCAGATACTCCTGGGGTTCACATGGGGAAAGTCTTGGTCCAGTCTTGAAGTAGAGGGTAATGGAAGCAAAGTCTGTATTACAGCCAACTGTTTTCTTATATGACCCCATTTTGTCTTTTCCATGGCTCACAAGCGTAAAAGCCTAATAAGGATGTGGGGATATCTCCCGTGAAAATGGCACACAAAAATTACTGAATGGCCCAGATGAATACAGGGAATGGATAGGGCAGAAATCATGAGCCTCTTCACCCCTTGATCAGTGTATGCTCTGGCAACCTGCGTCTGATTGGAAGGTTCATCCCAGCCTGACATTATCCCGTTTAGCCCCAGCCACACCACAGGACAAGTGTGCACATAGCCATTGCTAAGAGAAAGCAGCAGCTCATGGGGCTTCAGGAGAAGCAGTCCTGTCCAGACCCACAGCAGCACTAGCAAACACTGGCTAGAAGCAGTCCATGAGGTGTGCAGGTGGCATGGTCTGAAACAGGTTTCTGAGGCGATGAGCTGACAGCTTTTCCACACCAGTCCATGTCACTGTGGGGTTCCCAGTTATGGTTTCTGCAGGTCTCCTGGACCTTTTTTTCCAGAACAGGCTCCATCCCTGCTTGGCATCTTCTAGGCTGCAATCCATAATGCTACATTTTGAAGACAAAAAGGAGAGTGCATTGGAGTTGTACCTAACTGGCAAGGGAAATCCGCATGATGGACATTGCGAAGTGTCACTTGACAACATGGTGCATGAGGGGTGGACCAGGACACAGTGAGTCCCAGACCAAATGGGAGTCTTACAAGTTGCCATTGAAATTCCCTTCCACGTAATGCCCTCCAAGCCCAGACCATTTTGAGAGAGGAGTTCATATTGCAATCAGCAGAGGGCTTAGCAGACTAAGCAAGCTGCCTACCCAGTGTGTAAGATTTCCTTTTACACATGGGGTAGCTCAGGACACCTCTAAGATTCTGCATCAGTATCTGTCCAGTGTCTGCAATGCTCTTCTATTTCCCTAGCAAATGGGAGATTTAGGTGCAATCTTTCCTCTCTCTGAGAGAAATCAAACTCAGGTCTCACTCTTCCCAAAGGGGAATCCAAGCTCTATACAGCTGTGTGCCCTCAGCAGGAAAGGTGCAGACAAGGCTGATTTTACCCTTCAGATCTTTCCTTGAAACATGAGTAGATTCTAGGCTACAGGTCATAGTATCATCCCAGAAAAGGCAGGGACCAGAGCCTCCTAAATCTTGGGTAAATGTACTTGACAGTAGACATTTAAAAAGGATTACAAAATCCACTGGCTGCTTCACACAGTTAAAGGTGCATGCTTTTTATTTTCTTTGGAAGAAGTGTTTTAGCCTCCCATGATGAAGGAAGTGAACAAGAGTGTGTGCACACGTAGGCAGGGCTGGCCCCTTGTGGTTCAGGGGATGGTTCCTTGGGGAGCACCTTGCTCTGATCCTTCCTCTCTCCCTGCTGGTTACCATAGCAGTGTGGGCCATTCTGGGGATATAAGAACATGACATACAGCACAGAACTTTGCTATGAAGACAACTGAGGGGTGGGAAGGAGTTTCCCATAGCATTTATTTTTTTCCCCTTAAAGGCTTCAAAGAGCTTTCCTGGAATTTGGTCCTTACCTCACTCAAACACAAAGAGGAAGAATGTCTTTAAACTCATGCACTGGTGGTGTTGCCGCAGCTCATGATTTGATCAGTTATATAGTATTTCTTCTGAAAGCTTGGGTTCAGATCATTCAGTTAATATCAGACAGCAGACAACAGTTAAAAGTCAATGTCAGAAAAGTACTTAAAAGTACTGTTGATTAAAAGGCATTATAAAGAACAATATATATTTTTTTTGCATTGTCTTGAGATTTTAGATCCCATATCATGTTTTGTGGCCCTTGACTCATATCTGCTGAATGTCAGAGCCTGACAACCCTCTGACTTCACCATAGTCAGGAACATTTCATGATCTGCCCTGGACAGATATTCCCTGTTCCCCCAGCCCTAGAGTGCTATTCGTTCTTCCACAGCCAGGACCCAGGAACCAAGCAGTTCTGGGGATAACTCTAGTCTCTTTGGTGGCTCAGTAGTAGCTGAAGAGGGGACCCAGGGGAAAACATTTCTGTGTGAAACTTCTGAAGGGCTGCAGCCTCCCTAATTGCTGGTGTCAAACCTACAAGAGTGCATGGTCCAAGGCTAGCACAGAGACTTGGTTCTCTGTTGTGCCCCCTCCCTCAAGGCTCCCTGTACATCTTCTCTTCTCCATCCCTACTCTGCTGTCACTGGAGACCACAGCTGTGAGCACACCCAAGAGACCATCTTCTTTGCTTGCGCCTTGGCAGTTTATAGCAACTGGAGAATATGAGGATGGAGAGCTTTTGCTGAGCACTGCCTGAAAAACAAGAACATACTCCCTCTTGTGTTGTCTTCTTTGCCTCTGGCTGTGCAACCCAGCAGCAGCTCCTGCACATGCATAAGGAGCCACAAGCTTCCTCCATGGTTATTATTGCTATCTGCCTTCTCCAGCCAGTGTGGAGGTGAGTTGTGCTGTGTGCTGGGTGGCAGGACTGGTGCTCGTCCTTCTCCTCTGCAGGCTATCCCTTTCTTCTGTTGCACAAGAAGAAGGTGCACATGTGCATGCATTTATGTGCACACGCTTGTGCATGTGTGCGTGTATGAGCAGAGTCTGACATTACTTATTCTCTCTCTGGGCAGAGTGGGTAAAGGTAGGGGAAAGCATTGTTTAGTCCTTACATGCCCAAATGGGGGAGAGGGAGGTGCTCTCTGAGCTGGATGTGCAAGTGACATGAACTACTTTAATCTTCATTTTTGCCATTTCCTGCTCCCTGGAAAAAGAAGGAAAGTAAAGTCAATTCTGAACCACCCACTATGTGGTGTATCCTGCCTTAAGCAGAGCTTATAGCAATGCCACAGTTTAATAGCAGCCTTTTAATGAGTCGCTACTGTAGTTTCTTTCTGGAGGAAAAATGGGTTTAAAAGTAATTTAAAATTATCAATGCTTCTCCGGTATTTCAGAATCTGTCCAGTCCTTGACATTCAAGAAGAATCTAGCTCTGAAAAAAACTATTTGCCAAAAGTATTGCCAGCCAAATTTTAATTATTATGTGGATGCCCATTTCTCATACTACTCACTTAGAAAGCAACACAATGAAATGTTTCATTCCCCATTAGGAGCTGCTGAGAAAATGCTGGAGATACATTAAAACATCAAGCTTTCAGATGACTGCAACTTCTCTCAAATACTATTAAAGACAACCAAAAATGTCTCCATTAGAAATACAAAACCATTTTGTGACCAATCCTCTTCTCGGAAGCTTTATTGTAGTTCTAAAGTCAATTCCTACTCTGTTTTTTTTAGATACCTACTAAACTGTATTGTGAGAAAAGTATAAAGAATTTTTATTTCCATTAGATTTTTATTTTAATCACCTAAAAACCATTCTTATGGAAATGAGAAAGACAAAAAGATTCCCCAGGGACTAAGAAACTTCACTGATTTGCATCATTAACACTGAAAAGAACTTGCCTGGAAATGGCCCCTTCACATTTTCTTTTATTTACATTTCCAGACAAAAATAAAATTAATTTCAACAAGGTTTCTTCCAGATTCACATCCCACTTTGATTAGTCTAGCTATTAAAACATGAATATAGCTTGCTGTGCTTTGATGGACTGATTTAGTCTTTGTTATACTGGAATTCTTTCCTTTCTTTTTTTTAGTTTTTACCCCATTTGTAAAGGGTTTGCAACACGGGCACTCTCGGTGATCAGTGATTGTATTAGCATTCATAATTAACACCAGCAATTGTTAAGACACTTTTTAAACAATTACCATTTGTGGCACAGAATGAGAGAAAAGTGACATTCATTTAACTAAACTCCACAGTTTTTGTTTAACAAGCCTGTCCAAGCATAAGCAAAATGAAAAAACAGAGAGCACTAAATATGTATTTAAATGCAGACAAATTTCTATGATAAAGTAGTTCTTTCAAGGCTCGAATCAAAATTTTAAACAGTTTACCTTCTTTATGTCTTCTGAAGAGTTTTACGTAACAAACTTTCAGTGTCATCACTAATAGCAGTTCATGCCAAGGATTACTTTCTTAAAACTGCTACTCAAGCCTTGTGATTTGCAGTACACTTCTTATTACAGGATACATTATGCAGAAACCCTCTGCTATGTGATGGGACATGGCAACCCTGCTGTGAGAATGCCTATCAGCGCTTCTTTTAAGGCCCTTTCTCAATTGTCAGCAAAGTATTTTTTAAGGTTAAAAGGTGTAAAATTATTCTGAAATGCTTTTCTGACCTGTCGCCTATCACTGCAAAAAGCTGTAGTTCTTTTTTTTTCTAAAATTGTATTTTTTAAATGTGATAATATTATAAGAATAAAGCTAGTAAGAGAAATATAGTTTTCTATGCTTTTCATTATATTTTTTGTAATTTTTTCAGTACTGATATGCATTAAGATTGTGGTTCCCTTTTTATTTCTGATTTTCTTCATTATGATTCTTCCTTTCCTGTGAGTCAGTTACAATGTGCAATTAATGAGAAACCAGCAATTTAAAAAAAAAATCTTTTCATTTATATTTTTGTGGATTGTTCAAATGAATTCCTGAATCATATTTTCTAATGTAAAAGTCAAATGCAATAGGGTCATGAAGCATAATCTCATTATACTGGTACATAAAGCTCACAAGATCTGTCATTCTTCAAGTGCTACCTGTACTTTGATTGAAACAACATTGAATATCAGCAGGAAAACTAGAAGAAGGTTTCTATTCTTCAGACTGTTGGCTGGCTTTTATGGATTTGCAAGCTGCTTAACTCTAGATTTCCCAGGCTACATGCATGATTCAAGGTCAGTGATCCTATAGTTTTAAATCCTATGCACAAGAGGTTACCATCTCCCATTGTCTGTAGCTTAGGGTTTCCAGTGGCAGCTATTAGTTTATGTGCTGCTAAAATGCTGGAAGGTATCTGAAATCACTTTTACACTAAGTTTCATGGACTGTTATATGACACAGTCTTACCAGCCTATGCTGGAGAACATGGCCTTGTAGGTAAGAGGCATCAGACATTAAAAGCCTAATTATTCATCCCATCTGACTTATGATACATGCACACAACAATGTGAGTTGCAGCTGAAGCCAAGAAATGGAGTTCAAATAGGTATTTTTCTTTCCTCTAGGTCAGGAAAACAGATGCTGTGCCAGCTTTATGCATGGAGTTGTGTGGCTTGTACCAGAACACCAAGATGATCATGTCTAAGACTATGTCATGGCTATAAGAAATTACAAAAACAATAAGAAGGCATCATGATGTTGCACTCCATGTTGTACATATGAAGATTTGTATCAGTCTTCTCCAACATGAATCACCATCTACTTTTCTTCACCCTACCTATCAGTCAGGGCTCCAGTAAGGTTTTGTTCCTGCATCCTTCAGTGGTGTCAATGGTGAGGATTAGAGCTCACCACACTCAGGTGTGCAAGCTAAACAAGTACCGTATACTCTACTGCCATTAGAAAATGAAAGGAGATTGCGCAGTTAACTTCGCATTGATTTTTATCATATCCTCTTTATTAACTAACTGTATCTCATCAGCATAAAATCTTGTCTTAACCTGCTTATTAATATGCTGGTGCTAAAACAGGACAGGGTGGCTATTCATGCACACATAGACAAACGGACCATATGTTTTTGGCATAGCCAAGTGTAGACTGGGTGGTATGCATTGCTTCCCAAGAAGCACCCTCTGGGAGCATGTACTTCAAGAGGCACGGCCTGTATTAGCACCCCATCTCCTGCATAGGTCCTGTGCAGGATAGGAGTAGGATTTAGCTTCCCACAGCTCCTAGGTGGCAGGAGCAAGTGTTTAGGCCCTTAACATGAGGACAGAAAGAAAATTCAAGGAGCTTGTGAAGTGAAACCCATCTTTGCCTCTTTAGACATTGTGTCCTTAGGAGAAGGCCATTTCATGTTCACCCTGTGCACTTCAAGGAAAGTGCAGTATCCAAGCACCTCCCAGATAGGAAGAAATCAGTTTACTGGCTGAACATACAAACTAACCCTCTCAAGTACTGGTCCTGCAAAAACTTTGTTTATGGGTTAACTGTATGTGAGTAGTCCCTTGCTTACACTTGTGTGTTTGCTTATATGTATACATAAAGTGTGTGTTCAGTTACTCCCTTAGCTTAGTTCCAGAATCACTTAGAAAGCATCAGGAAAAAATGGCATGGTCAAGTGTTGCTGGCTAGCTCTCTGGGACCAAACTAAGATGCTCGTTAAAATCACTTGAAACTTGTTAGACTTTCTTCACAGGGATCGCAAACTCAGTAGGACTCATCTGGTTGAACATTTAAAAGTCATCAGTCTAGATCTAAAACCAGGATTCCTTTTTCAACTTGAAAAGAAATATGTATATCCAGAGGCACTTCAGTTCACACTGAGGTAGGTATCAAATATTGTGATCTTTTATTCCTGGTGAGAAGAAACAAGTCATAAGACTAGGATTTGGGAAACGCTTGTAAGAAGCTGATACCATTCTTCTGAAGTTCCATACTCAGTTCTTTCTGCGTTCAATCTCCAACTGTGACTTCTGGATAAGTGAGGAATAAAAGGCGAGGTTATTGCCTTGTTATTATTTTAACACTGTCTTCATACACATTTCCATGTAATCATTTCCATGAAATTACCACAATGGAGATGGGGAGTAAGAAACCTAGAAGGAGGAATTCTCATGAAGCAGAGGATTTTGTGGTTTATGCTATTTCAGAGGCATGAGCCAAATATCTGCAAAAGAATGTCACTATGTAAACTAGGGACCATCTTGAAAATTCTCCTTTTTCAAGGCGCTCACTGAAGTCAATGGATGGCTCTTGTAGGAAGTCTGTATTGTAGGCATGTGTGGGAAGTGGTGCTCCACACTATGGAAAGATTAGGAGTTTGTGTTCTCCCATAAGACCCAGAACCTGACTATGGCCTTAATCCCAAATAAACAGAAATTCGGTTTATTAAATCCTGCTGCTAACTGCAGTGCCCCAGGATATGGTATTTAATTTTTTAAAGTTAATATCAAGGCTATAATTTGCCCCTAGGCCAGAATTGTGACCTAGTCATATAAGAGACAGTTCACAGCCCTGCAAACCAGCAGCAGCAGCATGAGGGCAAGGCTGTTCTTTAAAGGTACAGCTGTCGCACATAAACAAGTTTCGTCATGTTCCCTCATGAACAGTCATGAATACCTTCCAGGGAGCATGGCCTTCCTGCTCAGTATCTGCCAAGGGTGCCAAGGGAGTTTTGCAGATTCAGCAGAATCCTTTGCTTGCAGAGCTTTCAGTATTTGCTGTGTCCAGTCTAGCTGGAGTACTGAGTACCTGAGCTCTGCCTTGCCCAATGAAGACAGAGCAGCTCCAGTTCCAAGCAGCATTTTCCAAAGCAGGGCTTTGGTAGGGAAGAAGTGTGACATGCCTCTAAGAATTAGAAGAGGCAGGCAGGTGTGAGGAAAAGAAAGTCACGTTTATTAGCAAAGGTGGACATACAGAACTGTTGTTTTTAATTTACAGGTGGAATTAAATAAATGGCCAAATGATGTAAGAAGTTAACAAGTCCATTTTAATATCCAAACAATGAATTTCAGGAACTAAAAAATAGTGGAAATACTAGAGCAGTTCCAGACCTTTTTAATTTTCAGATTACATAACCTAAAAATACCACATTTTTTTCTTAAGTAAAATACTTTTTATTTCAGCTCAGCATTTCTCATATGCACTCAGTATGAATACACTGCTTTCATTTCTTTCACAAGGCAGTAGATTTTTCTAAGCTAGCACTGTACAATATGAAATAAATGCCCCATTTTTTCTGCGCCTTTTCTTCCTTTTGTTCCTCAGGTTTTCCTTTTTCATGGATTTTCGTACTTTTCAAAAGAAACCCATATTGCTGGAAATCTAATAATTTTTTTTTTAAATAATGCACTAGCAAGTCACTAAAACAAAAAAAAAAAATTAGCAGCAACTTTGTTTTCAATGTTCTGAAAAACTTGAACCAAAACAGAGGGCAAAGGGGAAGAAATGTTTTAGCTCGCTTTTGAAACCTCAATGGGTTTCCATATACATACATATGCATGTAAAACATATAGATATACTTCTAAAATACAAAGAAATCAGATGAGGTAATAGCACCCCCTTCTGAGAGTTAGGACCACAGCTTATACCCTCTCTTTAAAGCGAATCTGGACACTTCTTATCATGATGCTACATACAGCTTTTCGATACACAGCTCTTCTGTCCTACTGTTCTAGAGAAATGTACATACTATTTACTTGGTATTTATCTGCTCCTCCCTCTGTCATGCAAGAACTGCTTGGTTACAAGGCAGCAATCATAATTTAGAGCTAGGAGGTCCATGAAAAATTATTTTCTTCAGTTCACCTGTTCAATTATTCCATGTATGAAACAGTCATTGAATTGGCTTTTTTTTTTGATCCAACAGAGATCTGGGTTTAGTCTTTGCAGTCAGGATGGAGGGGAGCTTGAAAGGCCAACGTAGCTCTTAAGGAATATCACCACATTCTTCAGTGACTCAGTTTTCCTGGAGGTAGAACTTCCTTTTCTCAAATGGGCGCAGCTTCCTCTTCCTCATCCCCTCCACCTCCCCTAGTCTGCACCTGGGGCAGGAAAGAACCAAGACCCCATCTCCCTCTTGCAGCAGCAAGGGCTCAAGATGTAGTACATGCAGCAGCTGTTATGCCCAGAGCCATTCCAGTATCACAAGGGCTATGGAAAGGCTCTGCATGAGACCCCCTTACCATGTACTTACACCAGCAAGCACTGGCTTCTTTTCTCCCTTCATCTGGCAAAAAAGTAGACTTACCTACCAAAAGAAGTGCATTTTCCACACTCTAAAGTAAAAAAATAGACCAAGATGATTTCCTGTCCCATCCATCCTTTCCCAATAGAAAGTTTTCTCTTGTGCAATTTCATCTCAGTGGGAACAAGAAGACATTTCCTCCACTTGCTCAACACAACACGGGCTCAGTTACACATTGTAGTATGGGCAGAGCTCTTGTAACTCAGCCAAGAGCAGACCAGTGAATGGCTGTGTTCCACCAGACAAGGCTTCAGTGGCATTGAACCACCCAAGCAGCCTGCAGCTTACCAGTTCAAAGCCAAAATAAATCATACCAAATATCAGTAATCACACCACAGAACCCTAGAGAGTAACTAAGAAATATAACCAGGGTCAAGAGTCAAAGGGAGAATATAACAGTACTTCTCAAATTCCTACTTCTCACTAAAAAATGATTTGTGGTATTTCTCAGCACCACACTGGATAAATAGTAGTTTACACAGATGTTGCTGCAAAAAACTTCTGTAGGGTCTGCAACAAATCAGCTAAGGAAAAAGAAGAAGGGTATTTACTCTTTTTTGAGCTGCAAAAGAAAGAAAAGTGTTTGATGAAAGGTGCTACACTCTAAGGAAAATAGTGAAGGAACTGTAACTTAAAGCACAGAAATCCACATGACACTGAGCTATGTATAATTTACCATGACAAATCAGCGCTCTAGCAGAAAGAGTCACAGCATGAGAAGAAAAAAATTAGCACAAGCTGAAGATAAGATAGACACCATTTTCTACTTGCAGTGCTAGAAAGAAAAAAGGTTAAAATTAAGCCAAACAAATAGAAACAAAGCCCAATAAAACTGAGAAAGAAAGAAGCTCTTCCAGGGCATGTAAAATGGAATGCACCACAGAAATTCAACATGGGAATACCATAACGCCATGAAGAAAATATTACATCTAAAAGAATTTCAAAGTTAAAAAAAATTAAATGTAATCATGCTGAATCTGAAGAAACTGCCCCTAGAAGAGGTTTTTGGGTTTGCTTATTTTTTTAGCACAAAACCTTCAGCAAGCAGGATGCCAAAATAGATATGAATGAAGTTATTGAGATAAGAACTTAAGAAATGATTACAGCACATAAAAGTGGAAATACCTGAAGCCCAAATTACAATGGTACTTGAGTCTGGCTCAACACTGCTACATGTAAGGCTTTTGCATGTGAATATGAGTCACCAGTACACTCAGAGAGTGCAAAAATAAAACTGATTTGAGGGAATAAGTTCAAACAATGCCTACACATTTGGGATTGTTCAGGTCAAGGGTAGTAAGCACTAAGGCTAATGCCCAAATTCCCCAAAAGACACGTAAATCAGATCATGATATCAATAAATTCATACAGAAAATAAAACACTGGAACATGAATGGACAAGCATATATATTTTGTTATAGGGTTATTTAAAAATAGCTGCTGGTGAAGCAGGATTTCTACTGCAAGCAATATAAATCATATATTTAGGAGCCCTTGGCCAGTATTTCAAATCTCAGTCTCATCAAGTAGGAGCTATATCTCCAGGAACACCCCCGGAAAAGGCATCCCCCAAAATCTGGCAGATTGTCTAATTACAATCTATAGAAATTTACAGCAAGGGTGACTGACTAAAGGCAGAAGTCATGGAAGGTGTTAGGAAAAGAGAAGAAAGCATGTGAGAGACGTAAGTGAACTTCGCATTTCAAGTATTACCTTTGTTATCAAAAAGGGGGTCATAAAAGCTCTGTTTCTAGCCCTGGGCTGAGTGAGGGGAAGGGTAGATGGCTTCTCCTGTGAACACAAGGGAGGTTGCAGGGAATCTTTGCCTAGGGAATCCCACCCCAAGCAGGATCATCAAGTGCTACCATCTCTTCCTTGCCCTCTCTGGGCACTGGCAGTTGTTCATGGAAGAAAACTGTATTATTGTGCCTGGAAGGAGAACTGTGCAATCATTCGTTCCCATCCCATCATATATATTGCTATCCCTGAGCTGGCACCAGTGTCCAATTGACTCAGATGCATTTGACTACTGACCAAGCCCCTCTATTCTTTTTCATTGCCAACAGACTTTGCCCCACGCACTCTTTGGCATGGCTGGGCAAACCTGACTATTCAACCATTGCAGCGTTGGATCTGACCTTCTGCCTCATACAGTATGTCTGTGAGGAAGTGGATTACCTGAGTGCAAGGTGGAAGCTCTCTGTTGCACCAACTAAATGTTTCCCAGAATCACCTGTAAATAAACCTGCATCTGACCGCAAAATAATCCATTAAAACAAGCAGCATTCTTCCTCTAGGTGAGAAAAAGAGAAGAAGCCCTTATGATCCTTAATAGTCTACTGGATTAGTAGGTGTGGACTGGAAACTGCAAGACCCTGAAAACCAACATAACATCCTGCAAGGAAATATGGGGTTGCCATGCAAGAAAAGAGACTCTGCATTTTGTCTTTGATACTTTTTCAAATTTCCATCATAGTTCTAATCCTTCAGAATACTAGGAGACTTAACATTTCAACTGATTCATGCAAAGACAAAATGTCCATTCAGTATCAGTGATTTGGCTTTTCAACTGTTGCTGTGAAATGGCTGCCAAAATTACACATATCTCGAAAGATGGAGTCTGGGAAGAAAACTTAGAATTCAGCACAGCAAAAGTAATTGTAGAAAAAAGGGTGCAGAGACTAAGGACATGCAAAATTTCGTGCCTCTCAGTAAAGGCTTCTGAGAGTTTGAGACTATAAAAGTGTACAACATACTATACCAAGGTTACAAAAAAAGGTAGGAAGCTATTTGATAGATTATAATTCAAACAGTTGTACATGCTGAGGCCTGCCGTACCAAACTTTTCTGACTCGCATGGAATTTGAAGTGTTGCAGCAGACTGCATACGAACTGAAGACAAGGTTTGCATCAACTGTGGGACAGAACAATATGCATTTGCCCATCGATAAGCACGCAAAGACAGCTCAACACTGTGCTCCATATCAACTGAAGCAACAGATTGCCTCCTTTATGGGGAAACATTAACATCCAAAACAAAAATTCAGATTAAAAATCTGTTGACTGTTAGCAGTCTCAATATTATATATTGAGAAGCCAGTGTCTTCTAGCTGAGACAAAACAATTAGTACAACACCCCAAAAGAAGGTGAAATGCCTTCAGCAGGACAGGGGACGATGCTTGCTGCAGGTTGGTGTTCTCAACCAAGAGTCTAAGATGTGCTTTATAGGGCTTCCAGAGAGCTAATACAGGAGAGCAAACCCTTAGCCCAATCTTCTGTGTGGTACCAGGTGGACAAGTGGTGCAGTACAAGAGTAACACAATCTCAAATAACATGATGTCAAAAGTGTCTCATTGGACAGACACAAGGGGAAAAAAGTCCCCTCTGGCCAGAAGGAAAGGAAGTCCATGTCTGCCACAAGATGCTTTCCTGAATCAAGTTGTACTGGGGGCTTTTTGGCCCCCTCTTGACCCTGCTGATATGCTGTCCCACCAACCTCAAGTGGCTCAGCTGGAACCAGCACCTCATGATAATCAGTGAACGTAAGCGTAGCATTGAATTGAGGCTCAGCATTGCCACTTGCACTGCTGGCAGGACTCTTGCTTGCTCCAGCCCCTCTGCTCAGCATGACAGCACATCAGCAGGCCATGCTGAGAAGAGAAACAACATGAGGTACAGAGGAGAAATGCTAACAGAAGCAAGGAGTCATGGCAAGGGAGAGCTGAAATCCCATGTGCAAAGAGGAGAAAGACAGAAAAATTAGGTTGACGAGCATTTGAATAAAGACTTTAGGCAGGGGGGAAGAAGAAGTGTATTTCTCTGCTTTTCCTTTTCCCTTTACACAGGCAAAAGCAAGAAGCAGAAATGTTGGGTTTAATACTGTTCATGATGAAATTCAGAAAGGAAATAGAAAAGAGATTCAAAGGCAGAGCTCTGAGAGCTCCTGCTCCTGGGCTGCTAGGCCAATAATTTTCAAGCTGTGGTCCATTGTGACTTGTACCACCAGGCTGTGTTTACACTGTGACTTAGTGCCAGCACTACTGTTGTATAAGGCCTTTCAGCAGATCAGCATCAAATCCTATTTTCAAAGATTTAAAACAAAAACAACAGCAACAACAACAAAAGACTCATTAAAAAAAAATTGCTCTGAACAAAACCTTGGCACGAACATTGTACATCCTAGGCAATTTACCCACCAACTTTAAAATAAGCATATTTGGGCATTATAAGATGTCCATTTTGCTTGGATTTCGTAGGCATTGTGAAACACATATGGTTTGGAACCATATGCATAATTTGAAAGTTTATCAATTATTTTCTTGGTGAAAAAGGTACATTTTGTGTAGGAACAAAAAGGAGGCCCACACAATCCAAAACAATGACATGTAAGTTGGATGAGAAAAAAAAGTAAAATTACTAAGGTTTTCCAATATTGAGACTCCATCCTCTTTGTGTGTTTTGCAAGAAGTGCAGCCAGGGCACTAAATGTCAGCCACACAGAGCTCAATACTGTAACAGATAGCTTCTGCTTCTGTGCCCTGTGTCAGTGATACCTGTAATGTCTCCATAAACTTCGCTTGTTCAAATGAATAGAAAAGCATATTTTAAAGCTTAGAGGGAACAGAAACCCCTGGTCACCCTGAACATGGAAAGGGTAGTGCAAACTCTGGGGCAACCTAGCCAAAAAGAGTTTGCTAAATGACTAAACGTGAAGCTAGAATAACTAGCTGCAGTTTTATAGGCAAAATGGCTGATGTCCTTTCCCTTACCTGATGTTCTACCCCATAAACAGTTTACCAGTTTCCTTTCTTTCACTCTGTCAAGCTCAATGCTTTTGTCTTACCTTTCTGAATCAACCATGTGTCTCTCTATTTACTCCCTCTTGCTCCACTCATCCCATTGAGCTCATCCTCTTGCTGGCTGGGGTGTCAGCCTTGGTTTGATCTCCTACAACACCAGCTGCTTTTGGCTCTAGGTCTCAAAGTGAGCTGATTTAAAGGGCTTATATTTACTTGTCTTTCAAAGCCACTTTCAAGCCCCTCTGCCAGAGCAGTTACAATAAATAAATCATTGTTTAATGGTAGGGATAAAGGGCACTTGATCCCTACTAGACAAATAAAAGTGTGTAGGAAGGAAGGTACATTGCTTATTTCTATCCCCCACATTCACCATTTGTAAGTTCCTTCTCAAAGCAGAACTTGAAGAGTAAATACAGATTTTCATCCTGGCTCATAGTACCCTGGCAAGTGTGATACAGCAAATGCATAAATAAAGATCACTTCAATCACTCAAAGGCCCAGAGGTTACTGATGAGCATATAGTCATGCTGTGCAGTGCTGAAAGGCTTTTTACGTCCAAGCATAGACAAGGAGTAAGTTACTCACCTCTTTTGAAAGGTCAGCAACACAGTGCCCTGGAGAGCCAACTTGAACCAGAGAGAAGAGCACCCAGCAAACAGAGGGCATTATTTCTTCTGACCCAGATGTGTGCCTTGAGAATACCAGACCCCACAAGTCACATCAGAATTCTAAACAAGCCTGACTTCAAGAAAACTGTTACAGCTACTTAACAAATGCCTCTAGAATTGAGAAATGCAACACAAAGACAGCAACAGCAATTGATTTCCTATATCCACGGCTACATTCAGCAAACTTGGATACATGCTGGGGTAGCAGAGCATGTGCAAATAGTGTGATACTGAATTATTCTGCAAGACCAGCAAAAGGAAAGGTATGAAAATTTTTGCCCCATTACTGCTTCTTTTGCCTTCCATGCTCCAGACGTCTTTGTCTTTTCTACAGAGCCTCCAAAATGAAGAAGAAAAGTGTGTGGGTGAAGGGGTACATAACCAAGAACCCTTAGGAAAATATTAAAAAATACTTGTCTCTGCCTTTCAATACCAAGAATGTACCTTCAGAAAGCACAGGAGCTCTGCTTATTCCCGGCTGGGGTAGTCACACTTCTGAGGCTGCATTTCTTGCCTGGAGCAACAGTCACTTCATTATCCAGCCAGCCAGCATCCTTTTGTTGATCAGTGAAGTTTTGGCACTGCAGATGTGATAAGAATAAAAAACATTTAAGCAATCAGTTAATCTAACAAATATGTTAAATATAGTGAGACAATGAGATCGAATGCCCACTGCTTTCATTGGCATCAGACATAAATCTCAGAGAAAATTGCACTGATGCAATCAGAGTTGAACACCAGAAGTGTTTGGCACACTGGAGCTCTGCTACCCTGAAGATAAGACTTGAAAAAAGGACAGACTGCCTATCAATACCTTCACAGAGCACACCCTTTTGAGCTCTATAAATACATTACATTCTCACAACAATACTTTTTTCTTTTCCAGAGCTGTTTACATGTCCTCATTTTTAACTTGAGATTTTTTTAAGCATCCTTCCAATAAGTTTCCCCAGCTTTGAATTGTTGGTGAGCTACTTAATTGTATCTTATATTTGCCAACCTTAGTCAAAAGTGTCTGCCAATGCACAAAGCTATTTATTAAATAAGTACTTTCAATAAAATATTTATAATAAGGCAGTTGTCAGATGTTTGCAGGTACCTCTCACAAGTCAAGTCTCATTAATGAAAGGTGGGAAGCAACTTCCTGGAGGAGACTGCTCTGAAATTTGCAATTAAGGCAAATATGTTTCACGCTGTAATGGCTGTGTGTTGTCTCCAAATTGAACACAATGACTCTTTGGGGATAGCTGAATTTTCCAGGCAATTTGTTAAATTTGAAACTCTCCTTAATTTTATAGAGATATATTTTTTAATATCTTTTTGAGAATAGACCTTATTTTTCACCTCATATTTTTCCATTTGCCTTATGACAAACCATTTTTCAATTTACAGCATCGTGCAAATATGTTCTTCTCTCATTCAAGATAAGAGTAAGAGATTTTCTTAAAGAAGTTAATTCAAATTAATTTTTAATGCACCTTATGTAAAATATATTCACCTCCCCTGTGGGTTTTCCAATTCAGAATTGAAGTTGCCCTGATTTGAAACGCTTTTCAGCCATCACAGCAGGAAATAAATGAAACTAAGTACTAAGCCCAGTTTAATTTTGATGAGAATGTGCACGTAGAGTTTTAATGTGATTTAGCTAATCCACTTCAATTTCATACCTCTATTAATTCAAGCAATCTGAGTGATCACATCAAGATTATTCTTGGATCATTCAAAAGTGTACAACTGTTACTATCAGTGCAGAGTTAAATGGACAGTCCAGTATCTTTAAGAGAAGGTGGAAGGTTTCAGCTTCTCTCAAAGCTCCAGAAAAAATATATCTGGTGTTTCCATAGGATATGCCTTTCTGGTTAGAAGACAAAGATCTTTTAATATCTGGATTATCACAACTGCAGGATGCCCAGAAGCCTGTGAGGAAAACCATTGGCAATTGTCTTATAAAAACATATTATTTTTTTGTCTTGAATTTTCACTGCTATCTAAATATCACTTTATGAAATGTTGCATAAATTGACCTGTCAAGACTGGCAATTCTTATGTCTTTGTTGGTTTTAACCTGCTTAAAAATAATTAGAGGGCAAGAAAAATGCTCCATTCCATTTCTCTGGTGTTGGACCCAGGAATGTCTCCCAACTCATATGTTTAGGGTGAGAATCTGGTGTACAGCATCCAGTCTCTCACCTTCATGACAAAACCAAGAGCTCATAGACAACTGGCATGACAGAGAAGAAGTTATGCTTCAGAATAACAGAGACAGCTGTAAAGAGCAGCACCGATAAGCTGAAGGAGGACTTTTTAATCCTGATTGATACTAAATTTGGCATAAACTGACCCCCATCAATAAGACAGAGACTTACATGGACTTGCAGTTATTTGGCAGTAATTCTGGTAGTCTGTTGTGGCCATGGAGGCCTAAGACCCCTAAAGACGCCATGGGATGGCTTCAAGTAATGTTTGATTTTTCTACTGAACTGATGGATATTGAGAGCAAAATCCTCATGTTGATGTGTACATGTCTGCTCACTATCCACAGGCTTCACAGATGGGTTACACATACACTATTGAAATGACTGTTGACATCACGGTTTTCGCCTCCAAGTACCATATGTGAGCACATAGCCAGAGATAAATTATTTGGCATCAGGATTGCGAGGCAATTATACAGACGTCCTTAAAAGAAACTTCTGTACACCCAGTGTGGAAAATACACCAGCTGGAACTTTGCCTAGCAGATGCAAAACGTAGTGTTGCTGAAATACCACTGATGACACAATCAGTTGGACAAAGCTAGAAGACTATTGGTAGACATGCCTCAGGGTCATTTTGGTTAACTGAGGGACTTCTGAACATACGAAGCAGTCAAGAACTGGGAAGGCTCAGAGTTCACTCCAAGTTGCTTCAGTCTCACCTAATTTGAGTTTGGCCCGAGTCTTTTAGAGATGGCATGCACTGTCCTGCTCCACAGTTCACTGTGAAATAATTTGTTCCATTTTCAGTCTTATATTTCCCTGCATTAAAGTTGAAAAAAAAAATAATTACCTAACAAAAAGGGGGGTGCTGGTTCGCTCTTTAGTTGCACAGCAGTGAAAGGTTTGTTACATCAACCCAAAAACAGCCCTTGTCTTTTCCATTGGTTAGATGAAATTCTGAAATTAATCAGGAAATTCCCTGAAGCTTGGCTCACTGTGTAAAAACCGCTTTCCAGGGAATTCAAAGTAATTACTTTTGGTTGTAGGTAGGTGTGCTCAAAGTTAGCATGAGTGACACATCCAAAACACAAGAAAGGATTAAAGTTACCATCAATCAAGCACACCTACATTGTTCATCCGTATTGAAGGCTACAAAACTGTCTGGCAAAAGGTGGTTTCTCCAAGAGTACCATAGTCACCTAAATATTGCCCTTCAACTTAGTGTGCCTGAGGACTGCAAGGCCAGCAGCGCTGATGGATGTATCTAAAAGGATTTCAGCCTACCCTCACAATAATTTTTCTCTCAAGCTTTCCAGGCTTAAAAAACTAAAGAAAGGGATTAAAACGTGGGGCAAACATGGTTCTGAATAAAAAGAAAACAGACTGAGACTTCCGTGGAGTTACTGGAAAAGAAGCTACAGCTTACTGACACTTTTTACATCAGATCTCAAACACACTGGATAAAATGGCATGTAGTCCTCAATCCCTGGATAAAATCTCTTTTGAATCTGTAAGCAATATCACAAACGCGAGATTGGGTATGCATAGTGTGTACAATTGCATACAACTTTCTGTGAGCAGACACAAATATGAAAGTTCACAAAATAATTAAACAATGGGAAAGCAGCGCAGTTGGGAAGATTCCAAACATCACGTCTCAGTTACTTAATAGCACTGCAAACACAAAGTAATTTCAGATTACTTTGTTTTTATTAATTTCATGTTAAAATGTGAATAACATACTGTAGTTTCAATGAAACAATGAAACAAAATAATTTTTGGCATAAAGATCTACTAAATAGATTTCCTTCCCCAACCCCCCCCAAAATTGGCTTGTCCAATGCATCCTCTGCTCAGATTTAGTTCCTTCTCTACATTGCAGTTCTTTTGGTAGTATGCCAAAGCCTGTCAATTAACAGTAAGCCTATCCCTTATGAACAGAAGCAGGGACTGTGATCATGTTCAACTAAGATCAAGGATTAGTAAATCAGCATGGCACCAGATTGCAGGCACTATTTAAACCCCACAGGCCTACAAGCCAATGCAGCAATATTATATTCCAGTTGGATGTGGAGAACAGAATCTCACAGTAACAGAGGAACTCACTTTTTAACTTTCCTGCACAGGCAATTACAAGTCAACTTAAAATGAGCCCTGATTAAATCATGTTGGCTTTCTCAAATGTCAGTTAGGAAACATCCACAAGCTACCACCACTGATCCCTTATCAAGAACTTTCCATCAAATTAAACATATTCCATTACACTTACAATAAATTATAGGAGACTAGATTTTTTTTACAAGCAAGCCAAATATTGCACCAAAGCTGGCACAAAGATTTCTGTTTAGGGCTTGAAGAACTGCAGTGCTGTCTCATTCCTTGTCTGCACATGGGGCTGTTTCAAGGTTGTTTCTGCTGGTTGCTGCAGAATCAGGCACACCGCGCATGGTGAAACATTTTGTTTGCTTAATAAACAGAGTTTGAGTTCAAGGCTTGATTTGGTCTGCCAGAAAATGGTCACCCAGTACAATATACACCCCATCTTCCCTGTAATCATGACTTCCCTCAGGGATTCCTCACCATCCCCCTCTTTTTTTTTTTCCTTTTCTTAAGAAAGTGGTAGGTTTCTTTTATCCCAGATCAAGTGACAAGGGAAGGGGCTGAGATGTTTACTGCCAGGTAAAATATATAGTCACGGAGGTCCAGAGGGATGTCATTCCACAGCCCTACTAGCAGGTTGAAAACAAATGATGTTATCAGAAAATTATCACAGAAAGCAAGACTCTCTCAAAGAAAAACACTTTTTATTAACCTCTCTTTGAAATAACGTGAAAGCAAAGTCAAAGAACAATGAGGAAGGGTGACCTGCCTTGCTATTGCTACCTGCACCAAGCATCCTCAGGTGGAGCAGCACCTTATGCATTGCCAGACCGCTCATGTTAATGTGCTGATAGAGAACACAATTGATACATTGAGCAGAAGGTTTCCTTTAACATTGCTGAGCCACAATTTCCTATACCTAGAAACTAAAACAGGAAGAAACCTGATGCTCTGATTTTCAACCATAATGCATTTGAATTCTTTTTCTATGTCAATCATCATTTAAGAAAGGAGTGAGGCCACCAGATGAGGGCTCCTGATATAGCACTTGGGATTTGAAATACAGCCATTTCGTAAGAGCCACATTGATTATTTCTGTGCTGTGGGACCCTAAAATATAGAATCATAGAATCATAAAATAGGGTTGGAAAGGACAAGATCATCTAGTTCCAGCCCCCCTGCCATGGGCAGTTCTTGGATCTAGTGGTTTCTGCAGCCACTTGCCTGTTCCATACTGAAACAAGAGCTGAGCAGCAGCCAATCGCTCTCCTTCCTCCCTCTTCTCTGGTTTCCTGATGAAAGGCAAACATACAGCCCAGGAGTGCCTTGTGGCACTGACCAGCCAGGTGTCATTTGTCACTGGCAGAGGACCAGGACAAAAAGGATGGGTGTCCAGGCATACTGTGTATATTCTGTCTGGAATTCATCTCTCTTACGTTGATAGATCTGTTACTTAAATGTCTATTCCTAAGCTAGTCATCGCTGGCTGCCTTTCTAATCAAAAAAAGCAAAGAACCATTTTGAAGGTGTGATTCAGGCCATCTTAAAGCAGATACCAAAAATAGGGTCAAATTCTCTTCTACTTAATATAAAGGGAGCCTAGGGAGATTTGTAGACACAGACATTTATATTGCAGATGTTTAAAGACAAGAAATATGCTTTTTAGCCTTTTGTGGCTCATCAGCATGGACACCTTTGCTGAACACCTGGAGTTTACTGGGATGAGAATGATTGAATGTCAGTTTCCTGTCAAGGACAGGAATTAATCTGAAACTCTAAGTCATGCTTGTTTAATATCAGTTGTTCACTTCCATATTGCACACAGGCCCTGAAACAAAGCATAGAGTCTGCAGATTTCTGCAATTCACTGCAAGACATGCTAACCAGACCTACCTGGTTTTGGCCTCTTTCACAAGTATCCCATCAAAAACAACTTCTTAGGTTTCCTCCTCCCTTGTGATTCAGAGCTCTGTGATTCAGAAATCCTTCTTGCTCAGGACTTCCCTGGGGGTAACATGGCTATCAGCATGGGTTTTAGGCATCTTTTTTCACATATGCTGCGCTGTGTAAAGGATATTTTTTTTTCTTTCCTTTAAATGCTGATCAGAGGGCAGAGCTATAAACCACTCAATCTCTTTATTGAAAGCATCTTAAATGATGCTACTGGTGATCCCTAATAGAGAGCCATCAAAATTCCTATGCATAGCAGTGTTTCTTCCAGGGACTAGCCTAAAAAGAGACTTGATCTATTCCAAATGTTGCTCCTGATTTATAAATGCAACTTTTAATAGAAGTTTAAGTCCAAGCAGCCTAGGAACAGCTAGCATATATTTGAGTTCTTTGCTGAAAAGGTCATATGAATCATGGCTGCAAGTACTGAGTTTTCTTTAAGGGAATTGTGTCCCGTATCTGTCATGACAGAGGGTTTATTTTAGGAAAAAAGCGTTCTTAAAATCAGGATTTTTAATTTAATTAATACCTGAATCTTATTAAAGTGAAAAGAGTTGACATGCAAACGAATTTTTTTTGCTGATGCTATCAGTTTTACGCCTTTAATTTGTACTTGCAAGGAAAAAATAGTTTGTCTTACTTGAAGTTTATGCTATATTATTGCTCAGATGAGCATTTATTGGCTTGCCTGGTGTCTGATGGTCTCTGAACAGCTAAGTAAGAGAAAGAAAATGAACAGGCTGCAGAAGTTCTGATTGTGAAACAATTGCTCTTTGGAACTGTTACCATGCCAAGTGAAAATGCAAGAACTGAATGTAATTTGGCATTGCTAGAACTTGTTAGGGTTTTTTCTCTTCTTAGCGGCATCCTCATGTGACAGGATTTGGTTATGAGGAAACTCCTAGAGCAATGCTGTATCAGGTCCATAAGGAGTTTCAAAGCCCGTCTGAAAAGAGGGAGAGATGGCAAAGGGAATGGAGATCTACAGGAAAAACACAACGAAGCCTGGTGTAGCTTTCCCAGTTCTCTTTAAAGCCAAGATGTACATGCCAAAAACTCCTCTGTGCCCTTGAATTCTCAAACCATGAAGTAAACGTACACAACCCTTTTTTTCTACTCCAGCCACACAAAAAGCCTTCTATTGCTGAATCCTATTTATATGCCTAACAAGAAGATGTAAAACAAGTTTTAAAAAGTATTCAGTGCAAAGTGCAATGGTATTTGCTGTAGGAATTTATCACTGTATTTGTATTGGAGGCTGGAGTACTAAACAGCAACTAAGACTATCAGCTGATGGGTAACATTTGTGTCAAACTGCAAAACTACTAACAATCAGTTCTACAGTTTCATAACACGGGCTTTTATTCAAACAAAAAAACCTCACAGGTTTTAGTATTTTTTTTCCTGACGATCTTCTGCTGAGCTTATCAAGCTGAGCAGTCATGGAATCAATCTCACTGAGAAGCCGCAATTTCTCCCCAATTCTCCCATGAAGCTTAAAATCAGGGCT
>JAOEHY010009583.1:0-29885 GCA_025447955.1 Psilopsiagon aurifrons
AAAATGTGTCATTCCTGTGCAGTGACTCAGCATCCTTGCAAAGCTCAGATGCTGCAGACATCCAGCCTCAGCTGCCGCTGCTCACCAGGTACCACAAGATGCAGAGTCTGAGGTTGGCTAGGAAGGGTTCCTCTGCTCCACAACACAGTGCAGACTCATAGTAAGGTTAAAGAAAAAGCTCAGGTGACGACATAAAAATTCAAGTGTATCTCACAGCAGTTGAGCCATCCACGCCAACCCGATGCTGCATTCCTGAAGGTGCTCAGTACTGCTGCAAGATCAAATCCATAGCGACTGTGCTAAGGTTGCCCAAAGCACTCTGATGTCTTCAACACTAGGCATGTACCCACCTCCAAAAATCCTCCCTAAAGCATTTTGTTCTGTGTTCAGAGCTTACGTTGGTATAAACACACAAACTGCTAAGGACTGAGGCTTATGCAGTCACACCATCCAGATGTCAGCATCTCTGCTGAGAAGCTCTGAACACAACTGGGAAAAATCTAAGTATTCAGACCCCACCATTTAACCATAGACTCCACTGCCTCCTCTTTGTTTAGTGTCCTGTCCTTTTCTTCTTCCCTTATGTCCCCAAGTCCTCCAGTACCTTCTGTTTGCAGAGCTTACTTTTTAGTGGCACTTCTATATCTGGCCTGATCACTTGCATGACAGCCTCAAGAGGCTGTAAAACAACTCACGCAGCTGCTCTGCAAACTGCAAAGCGAAACTGTAGAAACAGCCTTTGCTTTTGTTTTAACAGTTGAGGCACATTTCCCTTCTTCCCCTCTTCTGAGACTGCTGGCCAGAACCATTTCCCGGCATTTTTACTCATAATTGTCTCTTAAACACCCCAGAAGGTTAAGGCAAGTCTCAGGCTGCCCTCTAACCTCTGGATACCTGCCTCAAAGGAGGCAGCATGTCTGTAGTACGAATGCAGATGCTGAGAAAGGCTTTCAGTTCTCAAATCGAATGATGCATTTTCCCAGAGGATTACCAACTAAATAAGAAGAATTGATCTAAGTTGTGCAGTCATTGATCTGATTTGCTACAAGAAGATGTGCTATTTACCTTCCAGCAGCGCAGGGGAAGAGCCATCATCAACCCTTACATCAGAGCAAGGGAGTAAAAATTCAGAAGCCAAAGGAATATAAACAGAAAAAGTGGAATAAATAGAGGATCCAAAACCACAAATACTTACACAACAAACTCAAGATATCTGACTGCTACAATATACTCCTAATGTGAATTATGTGTATCATACATAAGATATACGCACATATTTTATCTTCAGTGTCTCTCATAGGACTGCTGTGACCAAAGTGTATGAAACATTCACACTAGTATCTCCAATTAAGCTAGACAACTTTATGCTCAGTATAGGCAACACACTGTATGCAATTCCAAGAAAACCAGGTAGGACACATGGAATGAGGTACAATTTATAGCCAGCTGTAACAAAAGGTGTCTAAAATATCCCAATAAACAGGAAGTTAGGAAGTAAACTGCTACTTGTGAAACTTTCTGTTACCCTGATAAGCGCACCGGGGGCATGTGCCAACAGGAATTATTGTACATGAATTGCCAAACTTACCAAGTACGTAAAAGAAATAAGACCTAAGAGCCCATGTTTAACAAGGAAACTGTCAACAGCAGCAAAGAACAGTGCCATTACGTATTTACCTCCCATCCTGGGAAAGAAAAAGCATGTGCACATTTGCAGTTAGAGGCTGACTCATAATACACCTCTGCTGGCAAGCTAGGCACATTTGTCAACTTCATATGACTTGGAAGCTTCACTGCCCCTTAGTACACTTCTATGTATGCAATTCTAACCTACAGATTTTGATGCTCCATTGTAAAGTGTTTGTAAATTACTCTACAGGCATTTTGCAAGCAGAACATTTTAAGCTCTAAGCGATAGCACAGTTTCCAGTGAGATGAGCTCCTATTACCAGAAAGGTTGGTAACATCAACCCCAGATGTAATTTGAAGGATTTTAAGTCTACCAAATAATTTCAGCACTTAAACCTGGAAGTCTAGTCTTCTGCTTGAAACAGCAAAAGTCATTTCAGCTGCTGGAGATAAGATGCACCAGGACCTGGCCTGTCTGCTAGCCTTGCTCTTGCCAGCAGCTTTACAGTTCATGTTAGACAATCGCTGTTTCTCTTCCTTTTGATTTGCACTGAGTCACACAACAGGGCAGATTGATGTGAATAATATGGGGGTAATGCGGCTGTTTGTCTCCTTTCTCTTCCCAGTATTTACTGCTCACTCACCCATCTCGAGGTATTTAATACAGACAAGCCCAGGAATGTTGATTGCTCCTCAAACCCACAAAGTTTGCTGAGCTACTGCCAGGCTCCTCAGTGGCACAGAGGCTGTACTTCGCAGGAACAACTAATTGCCATAACACCTGCCATCAGCTGATGCCTTGTCCCTGCCATCCCTCCATCCACAGACCTGTGATCAATGCCTCTCCTGCCCTAGGGCAGGAGCAGCGCCTGCTCTTGCAGGTCCTGCTTAGTGCTTGCCTGGGGCTGCATCCTGGGAGAACAGGGGAAAAGCTGATAGGGTAGAAGCAGAGAAGCTGCATAAAGTGATTTGTCAGAAAAAAGCTGGTGTAGGGGTCTCCCTGCATGGGTGCAGGTGCCCAGGGGCTGGCAGTGGGGAGCAAGGATTATCCAGTTCCAGACCTAACCTGCCGTCCCTTATTTCCATGCCCTAGGTGGAAAGTGTGCCACCCCATCAGGAGAAAAAGATACTCCCACAAGGAAAGTAAGTAAAGAGCGTCCTTCAACACCCCAGGGGTGGCATGGCATGGTGTGGGAGGGAGAGCCCTCTGACAGCACCCAGCATTGCAGCGGGCTGCAGCATGGCTGTGGGCAGCAGGCATGGCAAGGCACTTAGCGTTCCAGCCAGGGGACACTGCCTTTTATCCAGTGGGGGGTACCTGCGATTTTGCTGCCCCACTGCACTGGATAATCTGGGGCCTCTTTGGAGTGTTTATGTTTCTGGAGAAAGGAGCACAAAAAGGGTTGTCTGTCCCCTCCAGCCTCCTAAACTGTGTGAGCCTCAGGAAGTGCCTTATAGCTGCCTCCTGCGATGGCAAACTGGGCTTCCAAATGTCAGTCAGGACCACAGGCTTGCTAGCACATGCTCCGCAGGGCATCTCTGCGACGTCCCTGCTTCGTCCCCTGCAAAAGAGGTGGAGGAAGGATGCTATCAGCACAGCACACCCTGCATTTGTTCACATGTCAGCTCATGCTCTCCACATAAAAGCACAGTTTAGGGCTTTTTCTAAACACATACCAGTATGAGGCATTCTGCTAAATTAAAGAGTTTCTACATGTTAAATATGCAAATAGGGAAGACTCCCATAGTAGTCAGGATCACATGTGTCCACGTGAATCACAAGGTCTTGGTTTCAATTCAGACTGTTACATTTACCATCAGTGGGTAAAGCCATTAATGTATGTTATAAACAACCATTTTCACAGGTTGCAGTGTTTGCTTAGAGAGGAACAGCTTCTTGCTAGTTACATACACCAGCAATGTCATGGCAATATCAAGGCAGTACAGAAATGTTGAGAACACTGCAAGTTCTCTAAGATGGTAGCCTTAATGCGGTGTTGAGACTCACATCTTCCCTCCAATCAGGTTGCAAAACATTTGTGCTTAAAAGCCCCATTATCTTAAGGCAAATTGAAAGCTCAGCTCTGAAATTTTACAGGACCAACCAATAGTTCAATCAACTTCATAACAAGAACCAATTAGGCAGATAAAAATAAAGCTGTGTGAAAAGATGATGCAAACAGCCCTCTGCTATTTAAATGCTGATTGACAGAGAGACAAATATCCAGGAAGGCTCAAGCCTGCTGAATCTGCACACACAGGCACCCCAGCACCCAGCCAGTGATCCCAGACAGAATTAAGGCTGCATTGTCCATGAAGCTGAAACACAGTCAGAGAACAAGCAAGCATGAACAGCCATTTCCCAAAGAGATGTGTAAAACTTATTCCAGTTAAAAACAAACAAAAAGGTTGCACATCTGGATATTACTAATGTTGACGAGCAGAGCTGCAGGGTGTAATTGTGTGTTAAACTAGAGAATAGGCAAATCTTGACAAGATGCGATTTATCTCACCCTCAGAGATCCAACCCTTTCCCCAGCTAAGGTCACAAGAGCTCATGCTTCTGCACAGCCTGTGCTCAGTCACTAAATGACTGAGTAAATCCTGTGCTGCAGAAAGTCCTTGTGTCCCATCACTGCACCAAAGACTAAGTCACACACGTTTTCTTCCTCTTCCCTCAGCACAGACCGACAGCGATCCAAGTACCACCAAGGTAATGACTAAATGTGAATGGTTTTGCTGTTTTCTGGGGCAATTGAATCCAAAACACCCATGTATCAGAAAGAGAAGCTGTCCATCATATTCCCGCTGAAGAGACAAAAGAAAGTAATTAGAATATTTGCCTGAGGTGCAGAAGAACATCACTTTAAGCCGATGTATGAAATAAATGTATGTACTTGAGCTATAATGATGATATGCGACAGAGACGAGTGGCCAAAGAGACGGCACCACTCAGAACTTCAGAGACTGAGAGAAATGCTGCCTGGCCTGACAGTTCAGGAGGCTGAACCTCATGATTATGTGTGATACAAGTGTCCTCAATCACAGGGCAACTTATGGCTGTGGGGGTATTTTTCTCTCCTCCTCCTTCCCTTCTCCCCCTCAGCTTTCTGATAGCCAGCATCACCTCTCTTGCCTACAGTTTCACCAAAACTGGCGCATTTCCACAAATGTTTCAATTTCAGTCATGATATTTTTCAACAAAAACCCATTTAACTGGACTATTACCAACCAGCTTTAGTAATAAGATAAGTTTTTAGTTGAAAGTCAAAGGGAAACTTAATATAGAGTTTTAAATAGTTTTGTTTAACCTTTGCATTGTAAAAAAATAACAGATATCTCAATGAATGGCGAAGTGTGTACTGGAACAGAATAAGGTTTCCCTTCCCAACATGCCACTGCCTCTAGAAGGAAGAAAAGGAAAAATGTAACAAGAAAAACAATAAACCAAAACACAAAACCATGCACTGTTAGGCTGAACATATAGTTTCGGATAAACCAGAACGGATCGAATGGTTGTACTGCAGAAGAGCACACTCAAGGAAGGCTGGCATGATAAGCCCTTGGCCCAGTCCACCTTACTCCCCTGATATGGGGTTAGATTCAGGAGCTCTGGCAGCACCCCTCCAAGGTTATTTAAGAAGTAACTACATAACTTGGTGCGTGCCCTGCTCCTCTGCCCAGACTCAGTGTCCTGGAAGCAGGGGTTGGGGAGCTGCCGCTTCTCAACTAACACAACTCACAGTCTTGTGGACCTGTTTGTTAACACACCAGGCTCCCAGAGGCAGCAGCTGAGCATCTGTGGTTTGCCACCTCTCCTTTGGAAACAGATCATTTTAGCAGAGGGCAACTGAAGCTGTTTCTTGAGTCATCCAATGGCAAATGATCACCAGAACCCCTATGTAGCACAGAACAAAGCACTGCTACTTAGCTGCCTAACCTGGTTCTTGGTGTTTTTATAAATATGACATCAGTAAACCAAAAGTTAGTGCCCAGTGGGTATGTGGGTGTTTAGCAGAAAGTTCTTAAGAAAGTGGGCAAGATGACAGAAAAGGGTGTGATTAAATGAGCTCATCATTTGCACATGTGAGCGTGGGGTGGACTGTAAGGAAAGAGAAAGCAAGGGGATGGAAACTTAAGGGGGAATCTGTCAACTAACTGTCTGGTTTTGAGAGTTTCTGGTGTCTCAAGTAAAAGCCCAGCATGTGGTTTGAAGACAGTCCTGTGAGGGCTGTTAGTGTGATAGGAGAGATGACCCATTCGAGTATTAAACTTGGCCTGTAAGTAACAGGAGACTCAAATGAAATCTTAAGTCATCATGCTCATCCCTTGTGCACTGTTCGTGTGTGGGACAAATCACTCCCCCTCTGTACTTCTAACTCCCCTCTGAAGAGAAGGTCAATGATAACAGGCTTCCAAAACCTGTAGACTGGAAGGATTCTGGAAAGCGTGGCTATGAGCAAGTTCTGAGTAGACCTGTATGCTGGAAGGGACGAGAGGTGCTCCAAATGTCACAAAGTGGATTTGGAGCCAGTCGCTCATGAAAAATGAGAACCTTCCTGTCCTCATTTCACAGGCACATTAGGAGAAATACTGCTACCCTCATAATTCTTTGCAACAATGACTAGGGGAAGAGAGAGCCATGCCCGAGCAGACAGACTGGGAATTCCTTTTCTGAAGCAAGTCCACCCTGTTTACTCTGCTCCATGAAACTGTAATTTCTAAATTGCTAAATTTTGCAAAGCCTCAAATCAAAACTCGGGGATCATTTTCAGTGAAGGGTTCTCAAGATCAGGAATCTTTCACACCAAACAGAATCTAAACAGACAAAATTGTTTATATAAGCTGGGAAAACCTGAGACAGACTCTGCAGGAATTACATTTGAACAACTCTTTCTCTCTTCTAGGTTTGAAAAATAAAAGCAAACCCTTTGGGTTTATTATTATCCCCTGGAGCAGAGACCTCTGTTCCACTTACAGAGTACAAAAGGTAGCCACAAACGTCAGCATGAACTCAGCAACACCCACATAAAATACTATTACAGCAGACAACAGAGAATAGTACTATAAAGCCTGTACTTATTCACTAGCTTTATTACCCAGTGGGTTCAAATCAAGAGCATCAGGGCAAACCATCTTTTAACTTCTGGTTCCAAGTACTTCTTCAGTTCACATCATTCCTTAGACTGAATGAGTCATCCTGACTATTTAGATGCACAATCACCCACAACTCATTAGCACTTTCAAGAGGCATAAAGAGGGACAAGTCTAAACAGAGCTAGGAAAGCATTTACCCACACAATCTTACCTCCTCCTTCAATAACGGTCAACACCACTGAATGAGCACGACGGCCACACCAGAGTTGTTCACATTGCAGAGTTCTTCATAGTACAATTGTGTTGAAGCTTCTCTCTCTCATTCCCCTATATTCAGGAACCTTTTGATCCCCCAAAATCAAAGAATTCCAAAGAACTATGGTACTCTACTGTCAACCATGATGTAAAACATGAAGCCTCTGCGATTAACAGCAATAATCAAACTGAATATGCACTTGTCAACATACCCAAGAAGAAGGAAAACATCACCAGTACTGAAGAGCAAAGTGATTATGACTATGTCTTGATAACTTAGAAAAGGGACATTTTCTGCTCTTTTATTTGGATGTGTGCAGCCTTGATAATCACTCTACCTCTGCTGTCAGGTCTTCAAAGGACTCACTCTCGTTGGCAAGCTTACTCTTACTTCAGACAAATCTGTTCCATTGAAATGGTGATCACAGAAAGAGACATGAACAGGGTACAAGTCTTGACAATTAAACCAGAAGGGAACAGTAGGAACAGACATTGTCAGATGATGCTTCTCTAGGGAAAATAAGGTGCTTCCTTACTAGAAACTGAGGCTGCCTGCACCACGCTCTGACTGCCTCACCATGCCCTGTTACTCCAGGCCCTCACTGCCACTCCCCATCATGACTACTGCTGCATGTCCTTGTTGCTGCACCACACACTGACTGCCGCTCCATGCCCTGAATTCCCGCTCCACGCCATGTGTGCAAAAGAACTGCATCCGTTACTCCAGGTGGGGTTTCAGGAGAGCAGAGGGACAGGATCACCTCCTTTAACCTGCTGTTCACGCTCCTTTGATGCAGCTCAAGCCACAGTTGGCTTTCTGGGCTGCAAGTACAACCTGAAGCCAGCTCCTGTTCGGTTTCTCATCGACCAGCACCCCCAAGATGTTCTCATCGACCACCACCATCCACAGGGTGCTCTGCAAAGCCAGAATATATCCTTCTCATAGCCCGCCACCCTGTTGCAAGCAGCATTTCTTAACATGCACAAGGGACTGAAACCAGTTATTCAACTGTTAACCAGAGCTCATAAAGACATTATGTGCCTCTGCTCTTGCTTAAGCGTGATTTTTTGCTCCCTTCCATCTTTATAACAAAACACTTAGGGAAAAACAGATTTCCTGATTCTAAGTCTTTTATGCCAGTGATTGCTGGCTGCAGCCCTGGCTTTATAGTGCAGCACCTTTGTGATTCCCACCTGCAGTGCTTATGCTGGGGGGCGATATCAAAGGCGAATGAAGTATTACTCACACTCCTAATGAAATTAACATTTAGCATTCACACAATACACTTACCTTGATGAAATCATTTGTTTTCACACTGCTTTGTCCCTAATGGACCAAGACTCAATTCACTTAATAATTTTCTTTTATATTAGTAATTTGCCTCAATGATAACACATTTTGTCATTTTTTGACATTTCCTTCAATGAGAGTTCGAAGCGTGGCTGGGGGTAGACTGTGAAGTTGGACATTTTCTGCTGAATATCACAACATCCTGCCCCAACTCCACCTCCTTCTTCCCTGTGAATTGCTGTGATACTCAGGTACAGGAGGGGGGTTGGAAATAAAATGAATTCTCTTCTTCTCCTTTTGTCTGTTGACTCTTAAATCCACACAGGGTACCACCATAAAGAAGAAAAATCATTACATTATTCTTCAGTTCTTAGAAACAGAACCAAGATAAAAGATGCATCCAAGGGCAGGTTCAGCAATAAGATCAAGCAGCATCACAAAAGCAAATTATTTTGTCACTGCTGATATTTTCATAACCTGATGCTTTTGAGACAAATCATACAAACCATAAATTTTAACCTTCCCCAAAGTAAAAATCAGAAGGAACTTCTCTTCTAGTTGCATACTGCACGTAATATTGCACCAAGAGAAATCATGCTCTCACAGCCAGCACTACATCTTAAATATCAACACGGGATCAGATTTAGCCACAAATATGAGGGCCATGTGAACTACTGATTTGGTCCAGGCTGTTTGCTAAGCTCAGTTAAAACTCAATCAACAACAAACACAGGTTGGAGGGTACAGCTCTTTCAGACAGATGCTTCATACAGCTGTCAACATTTGGAATTCCAATGGCTGTTTTCCAAATCAAACAGCTGAAAGACTGGAGCTACCGAATAATGAAAATGATCACATTAAGAGTAAAAATAAATAGTTTAATGCACGGTAAAATTGTCAGATTGCTTCTTAAATAAATTGGTAATATTAGAAAAAAATAAATACAATTTCCTGTATTTCTTACACTACAAAATGCTTCTTAAAATAAATTTGTCTTTCCAATAGTACTAACATTGATACTGGCTATAAACAAGTGACAAGAAGCCATACTTCACTACCATGGTAGTGAATCCATTCCACATAAAGTTAATGCTTTAATATTATTTAACATGTTAAATAAAACTAACCATTACTCACTGTAACTCTCATGCCACGGTGGGCTACATGGTCCGTTTCAGCACCTTCCCCTTAGCATTGGTCTATCTCCTCTGATCTGCTGCCAACAAGAAAAACTATTTGCTGCCTTATGAAGGCAAATATCTTGCGTCTGTTCGTTTTTATCCCCACCGCTGGAACAGGGTCTATAACTAATGATATGGACTAGTTTCTCTATGAACTTACACATGTGGCTCAAATAGTTGTCTGTTCTCCAGTATCACCAGCAAATTATTAAAACACACAGTTAATCTGACCCTTAAAAGATTCCTGCAGCATTCAGATGCATTTCTGAACAAGATGTGTCTTACCAGTGTTTGTTTCTTCATTTCTATTTCACATTACAGAAGAGAAAGATAGAACAGATACCACCTTATCCAGTAAGATTGTAGAATGAACAAGGAGATGATGGGAATTGAAGCTCAAGAAGATAGTGCAAAGGTCTTGCATGTAATAAAACAAAATAGAAAATACATTTAACTTTTAAGCTTATTTTATGGGGAAAGAACAATGGGGAAACACAGCATGTGTAGCTAGCAGGGAAAAAAGTAACAGACACGGCCATAGGTGGAAGTGAATAGTAAGGATGAAGGTGTGCAGATAATTTTGGATAAGACAAATGAAGAAGAAATAAGCCATAGGCAAGACTGCTTTTTAAAGGTCATACAGGGAATCCAAATGTAATTTTAAGGTAAAACAAAGCAGAGATTTCGGAGTCAACAGACCGTACATGATTTTCATGAGTGAAATGAGTTATTGAGCTATCAGGACAACAATAAAGGAGGAGGTAGTGGTGTTATAGGACTACAACACTGTTACAAAAGCACTGCATTTTCCACTTACAAAACTGCAACACAGACAGTATTTGCAGGGCAACATCCTTAGAAGTGTTTCTACTAGAGAATAGCTCCCTATTCTAGGAATACTAACAGACAGGAGAAGCCCCTTTTCAAAGTGGTGAGGAAGATGAAGAGTCTTTCCATCTTTGCTCTGAAAAGTTAAAACAGTACAACATTAATATTAAAACCAAACTTTACTTAGATATTTCAATGTAGTCTTTCCTATCTCTTTTACACAGCATTTTCTGAGTCCTGTCAATTATATAAGGAGCAAAATGATACTGAGAGTTGGAACTTATCACTTCATGTTCTGTTAACAAATCTTACTTATACATACATTGTATGGTGATGTGCTAGCCTAGAATTGTTATAAAAGCACATTGGTGTGGCTCAGTAAGTTGAGGGCGGATGGAAGCAGCTCCACAAATCACTTTCAGTAAAATTGCAAAGCTCACAGGACTTTAATACTGACATTTCAAACAAGACAACTGTAAATGCATTGGGATCACTAGCTAGTTACTGGTAGTCATTGGTAGTCTATAAAGCCTGGTGGAGTGAACATTAGGTTCCTCTAAAACGTGTCTCTGCATATAATAACTAAAAAAAATGAAATATTGAAAAGACAAAAATCATCCCTGAAAAAAATAATCCTTAATTCACTCCCACATTACTTATCCTGGCTTACTTGGACTAAAATTTGTTCTATAAATGTTCAAATATGAATATAGAATGAGGAGAAACACTCCTCAGTATTTGGCTGCCTGTTATTGTATGCACACAGGAGATTTTCTATTTTTATGCAGAAAATGCAAAAGGAAATCTGAAAAGTTTGGTTGGAGTCTGCAGCGAGTCAGTCTCATTATCATTCTATTTCTCATCAGAGACCAAACAGAGAAATCAAGGTTGTAAGCTGTGCATAACAAGACTTCCTTGAAACCTGAGTGTTTTACAACATGCTTAACACTGTTGTGCAAAATGTATTTACTAACAGATCCCAACATGTTCCAGAAGGATTTTCTTTCAAGTAAATACTTCTGCTCTTTGTAAAGAAGCAGCCTCTTTAACGTACTCACATGTCAGTGTGAGAGAAGTCGGGTCAAACTTCAACTTGTTACATTCAGATGTCCCAGGATTAGAAATATCATCTTCATCATAGATATTTTGACGTAAAATGTTCTTTATAAAGTCTGGATTCATTGTGTTTTCCATAAATCCCTCTGTTGGTGGTGGTACAGAGAATTTAAGCTGATAAAATACAGTGGAGTTTTCATTACTGAAAAACAAAGCCAAGTATATAAATGCCTTCAATTCCCCACTGGAACTTTCTTTTTTTGACAAGACTGACTTATTATATCAATGTTGGTGTGGATTTTTTCCATTCTATCTTATTCTAAAGAAAAGCATTATAAAAGGAAAGTGCCAAAGATTTATTTCCTCTTCCCCCTGCCTTCTCAGAACAGCTCTTGACATTGACAGAAACGGGTAACATACTTGAAGCTAACCTTTCAAATAGAGGTCAATTGGATGTGCATTCTAACAGGGTGAAGTTTACAAAACTCATGCTTTACAAGTACATAATGAGAAGAGATGCTTTGATAGCTCAAGCATAGGTTAGCTGAGAACCGGTAGACAGATGTGTTGTCCTGATACCAGGAACTGGGGCCACTCAATTGTGCTCCTCACTCAACTCTGGAGCGTTGTGCAAACGACTGAACTGTAGTCCATCTCTGGAGATTGCATTATTTGTGCTCTGCCAAATCCACTGACTACAATTTGGCAGTTGCATTTTGTACTCAGTGAATTTAAAACATAAAAATGTATTTGGGTGTGGGAAAAGGAGACACACACAGGGAGACAAGAGGGGAACGGAGGGAAGGGGGGGTGGAGAGAGATAAGCGAGTTGATATGTATGCAGAACTATAGCTTCGCACTTAATGATCTAAATCACACTTTTTACCTGTAAGGCTAAAGAGCCATGTGTCACTCAGTGAACAAGGCTGGCATGCCTGAGGCTGGCATGCAGTGGAGCACATTCCCCTAAGCACCCTCAGGACTACCCCCAGCAGCATCCCAAGGAGACTCTTCCCCTGTTCTTGCTCTCTTAAGGGCTTTGGGCCTTTGCAAATCAACTTCCCTTGAATTTCTATTGTCTTTTTAACTCCTTTTGTAACAGTACTTTTCCAGTAGTCCTTGGAGAAGCTCTCCAACTGCCTTCCCTTGCCTTTCGGCTCTCTCTCCACAGCAAGACCATGCTGTAGGTGACCTTTCCAACTGTACTTTTCCTTTAGCTGCTCAGCCTCTCTCCTGTTGCAAATTTGAGGTACCTCCATAGATCAAGCACAATAAACTTCTTTGCCTTCCTCCAGCCATAGTTTTTACCGAGAGTAAGATCCTCCCTCTGTTCCAGCCTGAAGCTTTCTGCTGCCCATCCAAGGCAGGCTTGGATGTTTTTCCCCACTGTCACTCCTCTGGCTCCATCAGGCTTTGCTGCCTACAAGCATCTCCCACCCAAGCTAGCCTAGACTACACTTTGCCACCTGCTCTGCCTCTCACTCCTGTTCCCCAGTCTCTCCAACATGCTGCTGCTTTCAGATTTGCTCCTCTGGTCCAAAGTAAAGCGAGGGGGGAATCAATACAAACAAACCAGTAATGCAGTATTACTGTTCAGGCTCTCACAACTTGTATGTCCCTGTTGCATTTAGCTCTTTCAGGAACAAAATTAATTCAGCACTCATCCCTCCCCATGAACCCTGTTCTATTTACTTAAGGCTACTTAAGCTATGCCAATGTCAAATAATTCCAGCAGCTCATTTTGCTTGTAAAAAAAAAAAAATCCTTGAATATTATTAAGGGCTGCACTTTGAACCAAAGAAAATACAGATGGTACTTAAAACCAAGAAAATGTTACTGTCATCATATATCATTAGCAGCACTTGCCATTTAAACCAGTGTCCTTCGACTGTTTTTCCCTACCTGTATATGTAACTTTACCCCAATCTATTTTTCACA
The DNA here is from genome assembly GCA_025447955.1 of Psilopsiagon aurifrons. Taxonomy (NCBI): domain Eukaryota; kingdom Metazoa; phylum Chordata; class Aves; order Psittaciformes; family Psittacidae; genus Psilopsiagon; species Psilopsiagon aurifrons. The sequence goes on from JAOEHY010009583.1 coordinate 13,276, forward strand.
GATTTAAATGTTGGGCATATCTTGATAATTCTGGTGACAAGAAATATCTTACCTGAAATAAACCACGTGAGCTGACCTAAAGTAGCGTCCTAGAGCTGGAGATGAACTGTAGACATCTGTTAACTTGTAGGGGAAAAAAGAAAACAAAAAGAAGTTTCTTCCATTTAATTTTTTCTCCATAAAGTACAGAAAATCATTCTTATGGGGTGTTTTAAGGGGCAGAAACACAGGTGCTGAAGGTTCAGTAACAGCAAACCTCTGCTCTAGAAAAGGTGCACAATCCCTTTAAGCTTGACAGACGAGTTAATCTGTGTGTTTGAGTGATTACTGCATTACCTTAACACAATGGAGGCACTCAGGGTGAACTAAAAGTATGTGCTCATGTTGCCAGTGCAATTTAGGTTGTTTGGCTGGGATTTTTATTAGCACAAAAATCCCTTCTACTGCTACTTGACAGAGGGAAGGGTCTCTCTAGGGAGACTCCCTTTGCACAGCAAATCTCAATAAGCACTGCCATACCTGCTGAGCTTAACTCAGAGCTGCGATGATGGCTCAATGGAAATAGAAGCTATAAACCCAGGCTGTCATCACGCGCTTACAAGAGGACAGGAGGATGCGAAACAGTATTTGCAGCCACCGTTTGGTTTAGATGACCCTCACAGGCCTCTCCTAACTTAAGTTATTGAATGATTGTATGAAAAATGTGAAGACTATGTCCCAGCCATTAATCAAAATCAGGGAAAAAAATGAGGCACCTTTCTTTACAAAAATCTTATCAAACCAAAACCGAAATAGAACAAACATCACTCTAAACTGCTTGGGTGCTGAAAAGGAGAGGTCTGTTTTCTAGATGAGGAATTAAATTATGCTAGAAAAAATACATCTTGTAACTTTTTGCCAAGAAACACACCAACACATACCTTCCTAGTAATGTCTTCAGAGAAAAGGTGTGGGAGACCACACGTTAATTCCAGCGTTCCTGAAAAACTGCGATAATTTCCACTATTTAGCAGTGCATCAGGATCCCAATAGTCATCCTCATCTGTATAAACATCTAATATCCCAAAGGAGAAAGTGGAGGAAAACGTTCCGGTTAGAAGAAATATCAGAGAATGAATAAATAAATCTCTCAATCACTAGATCTCTTCTTGGCTTTCTCTCAGGTGGCTTCCTGACAGATATCCTACTCAATGACTGACCAGGAGTGACAGAAAGAAAGTGCAAGTCACTTAGAGGGAAGTGACAAGACATGAAGTTCAACCACCAACTACCACGAGCAATAGTCCCATTATGTTGGGAGCCTGACAGTCCCTGACACCAGTTAAGGGGACCAGAGAGCGCCACTTCACTTGTTGCAGTGTTACAAGCATCATTTCCATCCTCATCCCGGACTCTGTTCCTGTAGCATTTTCTCACTTAGCTACAAACTGGCATTGCCCTCTGATTGGGATACAAGTTGCTTCCTGTCTGCTAAAATGAAAGGGTATAGATCCACTATCAACACACCACACTCTGCCGTCAGCATCCCAGTCCCTTCAGCTGTTCACAGAAGGAGTTTAAAGGATGCTACCATTCAATTTGTCTCAAATTGTACATTTGTATTAGAGGATGAACCAAAAGTGAGACACTTACTGGAATAAAGAATTAGGCTGATGAGAATGACCAGGAAGAATACCAGAAACATTGTAGTTATAACCATCCATAGTTTACACTTCCAGAAAACTACATTCCTGCATGATTTCCAGTGACTTCTCTCCTAGTATAAAAGGGAAAGGCATATTGACTAATGAAATAAAGCAGGGAGAAAATACTGAAGCATGTATCTACTGTTACATTTAGAAACAAGCAAAAACAAACCCCAAACCCCACATAGATGGGAGAGCCTCACTGGTAAGCAATGCTCTACATCCGAGGTATCCACGCTTAACTACTACTGAGGTGGGAAGGTAGACCTGCAGAAGACAAAGAACATTCATAGGCATGATGTCACTTCATAGATGCAAAGTTTCCAACTCCTGAATTGCCCATAAAGCTAAGGTCCTATGAGGGAACTTTCACATCTTCCAAATGGTTTCTTAAACTACTGTAGTGGTTTAATCCCAGCTGACAACTAGGTACCAACAGCTGCTTGCTCACTCCTCTCCCTTCTCAATGGTAGGGTGGGGAGGGAAATCAGAATAAGGTAGAACTCATGAGTCGAGATGAGAATTAAAGAATAAAATTAAAGACAATAATAAGTAAAAAGAGAGAAGGAGGAATGAAACAATAAAATAAAGTGATGCACAGTACAACTGGTTGCCACCCACTGACAAATGCACAGCTCATCCCCCAGCCTGGAGGCTTCTGGCATAGCTTATATAGTGAGCATGACATTTGGTGGTACGGAACACCCCTTTAGCTATTTCAGGTCATCTGCCCTGGCCGTGCTCCCTCCTGGCTTCTTGTGCCTCTCCTCACTTGGGGGAGCATGAGAGACTTCAAAGTCCTTCACCAAGCAAAGTGCTGCTCAGCAACGACTAAACCATCAGTGCATTATCAGCACAGTTTCCAGACTAAATCCAAAACACAGCATTCCAGGAACTAGTGGGAAGAAAAATAACTACCCGAGCTGAAACCAGGACAACTACATCAATTTGGTTGACATGTTCTAGAAGATGTTCCTTTTAATTTTTGCCATCTCTGACAATCAGAAAAGATGCTTGTGGAGAAATTTCCAGAATCATTTACCTCTGCTGCATTGATGATACCAATCTGCATAGCTCCTGGATGCAAGCACCCAAAGAAATTGAGTAGACATTCTTGCTGTAAAAAAACACTGTAAAGTACTTGAGACTTTCACAGTTGGCTTCCCTTTTCTTCAGAAGATTGGAAACTTAAAGGCTATTGAGTGAGTTTATGACAAATCTCACCTGTTGCAGGAGATCATAGGTAAACTCTCTTCAAACCAATTGCACATTCATGCACATTCATACGGGAGAGAAAGGGCACTACTTGTCTTTTTTTACTTTTTAATAAAACCATGGCAGAAATTAGTTTTTTAATTACTTATCCTTAATTAGTAAAAATAAATATTTAAAAAAAATAATATATAAAAGAAAAGAAATAAAAAGCTTTGGTGACATAGGAAATAAAACCCAGCTCCGACTGCTTTGTTCCACAGCCAAAAGCCTGGAGGAAGGGCATGAATTCTTAAGTAGACCATGCTGCTTTTTCACTTCCTCCTCCTCCCCATCCACCAGAAACCCAGCAGTAAACTCTGTCCTTTTTGCCACCAGTACCAGGCAAGGCAAAGCGCATGCTGTAGGCTGTCAGTGCCACACACATGCAGGTGGGCAGGAACCAACTGCTGGCTGGAGGCACTAGCCAAGGTTACCTTCCTTTACTTTTTCAGCTTTCTAAGAGCACGTATAACAGATACCCTTTCATTGAATTTAACTAAAACCCACCAGCTAGCTTAAAGCTTCTTTGAAGGCGGAAGATGAACAGGGTGAGAAAACAGACACCCACAGGAAGATCTTAGAAAGTCATTGCTCCAGTAGCACAGGCAGAGAAGGGGAAAGCACCTACTGCAGACACCCCTGCATGCAGAGCTTTCCTTTAGCGGAGAATGAAGCGCAAAGGCAGAACAGTTTTGCTTACAGCATGCTTTCAGGTGTGTTAATGTTTATATAGTTTTAAAATACGATTTCTGAAATGTATTACAAAAATAAACCTCCAATTTATTAGAAAAGCTCTGCTAGTGTCAAGTAACTGACGAAGAATAAAGCCAGTAACTGCTGCCTAGGGTGCAACTGTGAAATCAGCCACGGCAATATCAATTGAGAAAGACAGCTTTCAAACCCGGGTTTTGATGAAGTCACATGTTTTGGCCACCACAAAATGATATTAGGATTCTTAATCACACATAGCAAAGATCTCAAGCAAACATTCAGTTCCCTGACTATTGCAACACCCTCAGACGTCATCCATATTGCAGGACTGCTGGGAAGGAGCAGCAGCAGAGAAAATCTCTCCCCAGCGGGCAGGCTAGTTCTGATTAGCCTGCATTTGAACAGGAAGCAGAGCAGGATCAGCTTCCAGCAGCCCCTATAAGATAGGAAGCCAATGGCCAGAATTAGCAGAAACAGAGCCCAAATGAAAACTCACTTCTGGGAAGGGGAAGGCTAAACAGAAACCCAAAGGTAAAGTTTCTCAAGATAGCTAAGTGGATCTGGCTCACCTCTGCTTTCGCTCCACCCTCTCCCATACCTCTTTGCACCTCCCTAGAAATAATTTGAGCCTGAATTAATTCAGCTTACCAGACCATAGGAGAAGTAACCAGCCCCCAAAACAGTAGAGTAAATGAGGTCTTTGCCTAGCTGGCAGAGTAAATTAGCCTACAGAGAACATAAGTGGGGCCCGTACAAGGAAACAGTTATGGTTGCTCGGCAGGGAGCAGGAAGGGAGGGGTGGCGTGACTAACACCGATGAGCTCTCTGGAGGGCTCAGCCCTTCCTACAGAAGAGCAGCAAACTTCTTAGCTCTGCCATAGACATGCTCTTTGCTTTAAGTGATGAAAATCATTGCACAACAGTCACCTGCAAGCATTACCCACCAACATAAGTCTGTTCCATAGCTTCAAGTCAAGCACTGCAAGTTACCTTGGTGATGTCTCAGGGGCTGATCTTTAGAGAGTGCCCCAAAGCCTCAGTTCATACAAATTCATAATTGTTAGCAACTGTAAATGACTCAAAGATAGACCATGCTGGGGATCACTCTGTTGCAGGACATCCTAGTCTTATTTGGACAGTACTGCTCTCCCAACTAATTCGTTCTGAAAGACAATATGTTTATAATACGGCTTTCAGGTTTTATCCTCTCCAGCTTTGAGCCCAATCCCACTGATAGCACGTGAAAAGAGTAAGCAAAACTCAGAGCACCAATTCCAACTTCATTTCCTAATTTAAAGTTCACAAACAGCCAAACACAAAAATTAAAAGAGGTTCAAATCCCATTCCATTATTAGAACACTGAATTGAGAAGAAGAAATACACTGAACGGGTTTTCAGCCTTTACTTTCAAGTGAATAAGCTTTACCTCTCCCACAAACAACAAATTAAACCACCCCTACAAGATGTTCCTGCACAGTGTCATTTCTCTTGCTGTGTGTTATTTTCTCAACAGTAAGGATAAAAGGACCAAGTGAAATTCCTACCTTTCTGGTTTGGGCGTTTGGAGGCTTGTCATGATCAGCCTCACTTTCCTCCACATTATCTTCTCGTAGTTCAATGATCTCATGCTCCTGAACACAGCTTTGCCTTTTCATAGCTTCTGCTTCTGCACGAGGACCTCTGTCTCTGAAGCCAGCAAGAAGGCAACTCATTTCCTTCTGGTTTCAGCTGCAGTTATGGCCAGTAATAGTTCTTGTACGAGGCTGGAGACAGTAACAGGGAGAGTCTGGATAGTTTTCATGGGAGCGATCTGAAAATACTGGCAAATAAGGGGAATTCCTTGGAAATGACGTTGCCTGCAGTAGTTACAGAGAAACGGGATGTGGAGGAAGTATCTATTTGCCTCCTCCTCAGAACTGCAGCTCTCAACTATGCAATACCAGGTGTTCCAGTTTGTCGACCTTATCACACCAGCCCTTTGCAAGCAGGTGACTAAACCTTCAACTATGTTTGTCATTTGCTAAGGCAGTTTTGAAAGGAACCAGATTGCTTTCCCTGCTGCTGTCAGCCAAAATGGTGAAATACTATTGCTGTTATCCACACAGCTAAACAAACAGATATGATTCAGAACAGCACAAACTGAGTAAAGGTTCACACAGCCTGTAGTTTGGTTAGGCTGTGAAGGGCACTTACAACACCCACCAGCACTTATAATTTTAGTCTGTTTAGAGTTAATAATGAAATGAACACTACTGACCTTTGTGCTGCGAATTGTCAGTCTTTAGCTGTTAGGCAGGCTAAAATCATCCCTGGTGTAAAGAAATCATTAATGTCTACTAACATGCTACCTAACCTAAACCTGAGAAGCTGCGGCAAATCTGAAGATGAGAAGAAGAGGACCTTCAATTGCAGCCTATGGTCTACAGGGCATGATCTTACGAAGCAAATCATGGTGTGAGTTGAGATCTCCTCTGCACTATGGTGAGCTCTCCTATGCTACTTAGAATCACAACTTGCTGCAGCCAAGGGCTGATTCCTCCTCTCCTTCCCCTCTCTCCCCCCGTACCCTTCATCCTACCTCTTCTCATTTCTCCTGTTCTGACTCCATCCTCATGTTTCCTCTCCCTCACTGCTCCTCCTCCCTCCCCCTTCCCCAAACACCTCTCACCCCTCTGGATAAACAAGGTTGGGCCGGCAGTTGTAACTGCGCTTGTGTTTGCCCTCTTCTCCCAGCAGAGAGGATAGTGCATTAAGAGGGAAACAAAGCCTCTCTCTCTCTCTCCAACTCGCTCCCATCCTGGCTGAGTACCTGTTCATAGCATTGCTCCTTTTTCCTTCCAAATGCTGAGGATGCTTGCTTCACCCCCAACTCTCCATCCTCCCCGGCCTTCTTGAGCCAGATTTTCTCTTCGTGCTCGCTGGTGACTGATACCTGAAGAATTCCAAGGGGTTCAAGATTCCTGAGGTCATGTCACAGCCATCCAGGCAAAAGCACTTCACAAAGCTGAGTACAAGGCTTGGCTTCATTCACTAAACAAAAAACAAATTGCATACCCCAGCTTTTCATTCTGGAGAATCCTTAAAACTCCAGAAGATCGAGGCTGAAGCAGAGCAGCCGTCAAGGTCAAAGCATGTCTTGATCCACAAGATTTTACCTGAAACATCTTCACTAGAAAAGCCTTTACCTGCTGTTCTCAGTACTCCTGCTAGATGAGCTTCATTTGTTTTATTTCCACTCACAGTAAAAGACCTTACCTTCCTATTGAATTGTCTGAAACCAAACCAGTTTTTCTAAGTCAAATGAGTTAATGAATATGGGCCTCACTCTGTAAAAGCCAAAGTCCTTTTATTTACATCTGTGAAGGAGGTCCTTGAGTTTCTTTCATCTGCCTGATCTAGCCTAAGTACTTGGTGCTCTTCTTGCTTGTGAAGCACATGGCACATGGAGCTGAGAAACTCCTAAAGAAAATAGGAAGTCAAGAACTGATGTGAACCTTCTGACCTAAACTTTAGTCTGAAACAGACCAGCAGGAAAACTGTCTTCTTCCATAGTGGAGACATCTCAAATTTCAATATAACGAAAAGAATGCTATGCCGTTAAACGTGCACTTTAGTAAGCAGGCAACTTAGTCTCAGCATGACAAAAAGAAGAGCCTCCAAGAAAGAAATATAGTGCTGATTTCACCTGGGGATTAGTTTCAGTCACAATCAAATGAATAAATCATAGCCACTTGCACTTTTACCATGTGTTTATTAAAAAGAGGTGAATGACCGGCTAGTCGTTAAAGATACTAAACCCCCTAAAATACAGGCTTTGAGTATTGTTCACAGAGCAAGTTTGACACAACCATGGTGGTCAGGGAGTAGGAACGCCCAACACTAGAGCAAGGAAAGAAGGAAAAGCAGTGTCAGTGTTAGACATGGAAATCTTGCTGCATGCAGATTACAGTGCTAGCTCATTGCAGTGTTTTCTCCATATGACGCTGTGGCGGGTCTAAAACTAAACAAGGAACACACATTTATGTACAGAAGAAGTGAGCTGTGTGGACAGCAATGATTGGCATTGAAATTGCTGAATTCTTTGGTTTTTAATATGTTAAAGGTGAATGCTCAACACTTCCAAATATTGAGAACAATTTAAGACTATCAAGACAGAACTTTTATTAAACTCAATACCAGCATTCCTACATCCCATAAATAGCTTTGGTAACCTTAAATAGTCTTGATTTAAGCTGATCTGCTAATCAGAAGATAATGATTAACAAAGCTATATTTACTGCTTGAGTTTAAGAGCATGGCTGTAATTTCCTCCTCCACTATCTTTGATTCCAAGGACATAACAGCACATAAATCCTTTTTCCTTTTTTGTCCCTATCAATGTAGTGTGCCCATGTGGGCACAGCCCAGGAAGAGATATAAACCAAAAGACCTGACCCTGAAATTCTGCTTGCTGCAGACCAAGGACATCAGGAGAATCAGTGTGAACTTGTCAGAAGCATGCTAAAAAGTCACAAAGCATGCAGAAGACAGGGCTGCAGAAATACACTTGTAACATACTGCAAACATCAGACCCCTCCACTCCGCTCAAATTGTAAAGACAATATGAGAATGAAGTGACATCTCCTTTTGTTTAATTAATTAAAACTGAGTATTTCTTTCCTCTTATTTAAACATCAGCGCAAAGAACCTGAATGATGCTCTTCCAGTTCTTGAATGAAAACTTCTTACATCCTAACACTTCTGAGATACGTATTTGTTGTTCTTAGGAAAACAACACAGGAGAAAGCACAAGAGTTACAGCCCAGAAGGCTGAGTCATGCAGTGGTAGCATAGCTAGAGAATACATTACTCTCAGCTTTGCACAGTATACTGATTATAGTAATAGTATTTTCAAGCAATATGAAATAATAATTTATGCTTAGACTCCTGCAATATCACTACGGTAATATATGAGTTGAGTATATATGGGATGTGGCCATGAAAATCTACATATGTGTATGTGGAAACATACGGATATATAGACAGCAACGGAGATGAAAAAGGGGAGAAGATTGGCAGAAGAGAGATTTGGCTGTATTTTGTGACAGGTCCTAGTACACTTCATGTCATTTATCCTGTAGCGCTGTTTCTGCTGTGGGGGATAAAAAAAGATGAAACCATGAGAAATCTGAAGTTGCTCTGAATTTGAGCAGTTACTGCTAGGTGAACAACAAATTAGACTTTCCTCATTCAGAAAGCGGGCATTCTTCCATGAAGAAACAGTGGCGTTTCATGTTATATCATCAGAATGTGACAGACTACTTTAGGAAGCAGCTTTCATATGGGACATGATCTGCATTTTCTCCTTGGCACATCAGTTTGTATTCTGACGAATCCAGTCATAGAGTGCTGTCACCTTAGTGTATACACCAGGACGATTGCGTCGAGCACATCCTTCACCCCAGCTCACAATACCAGCAAGGTACCATCTATTTCCCTTTCCCGTGCAGGCCAAGGGACCTCCAGAATCTCCCTAAAACAAAGGGAGTTCAGCCATTAGTACACACGCATACACACACACACACACAGATCTGTAACTAAGGTTAGGTTATTCAAAGACAATAAATTCCTGCTCCTCTTTCTCTAATTAAAATTTAATATTAGAAACTTATTTCTGAATAGAGTGTACCCAGCTACACATCAAACTTCTTTAACTTGTTTTAACTTATGGAAGTAGTACACTAATGGCTATAAAAGAATGGCAAGAAGCAGCTTCTACAAATACTCATTGCTAGCGTCTCATTACAGAATTCATAAGGTACCTGATGACAGGTTGCACAGGGAAAGAAGACCACAGGAATGGAAAGCAGGAATTCTGCTATCATTTGACCATAAATTGTTCACAGGTTGAAGGCAGAACTCTTATATATAGTATTATATATATATATATACTGTGTGTTAAATAAAAACAGAAAGATACCACACACACCCAACCAAATGAAATAAAACTAACCCAGGCATAATTAAGTATTCTTAGCAATTTCACAGTCAAGACTGCGTCTACATTCATAGAGAAGAGGAAGGAACAAAGACTAAAGAAAGTACAAATAGAAACTGGCTTCTCAGAGGAAGCATGCAGCCCAGTAGAGCAACGCAGAGAAGTAAAAACTGCCATTGAGTTCAGTTCACAGGGTCAAACTGCATTTGGGCTCACAAACGCTTTGTGCCCTTCATCGTTGAAACTTTGTATGCTTTCTGTAAACACACCACTTTACAGAACTCTGAGCCCTTATGAGCACAGCTCATCTCTGCAGCTGTTTCTGATGCATACAAGGCAGTCAGCAGCCTCCAACTTGACCCTGGAGTGTTGTTGGGATTTGCTTACTTGGAGCTAAAATGCGGAAGGAGTCAGAAGAAAGTCACTTACAATGAAAAAGAGTAAGAATAGAAAAACTTCGTCACCAAACCAAACAAAATTATCATGAAAGAAGAGCCACAACAGTTCTTCCTCTCTCTCAGGCTGCTGTCATACTGCCAATTCTGATAATCCAAGAGGCTGATATCTCAAAGTGACTTGAGACAGGAGGATATGTAGTCTGGCTAATTACACAGCTTGTTCTGAAAGACTGAAGGGGCAATATGCTGGCTGAGAGAGGGAGGACCCTATAAAGGAGCCAAGATCAAAGAACATCCTAGAGTGATGAGAAAACAGAGTTTGAAAGAGTAAATGCTTTATTTCTCACTCTACATATGACATCCTCTAAGACATCCTCTAAAGATGAAAAGTATTTGGAAGCTTAACATAACCTGTGCAATACTTGCACAGTTTACATGTCCATGAAGAAATGAAACAAGTCATGATTGCCACAAGTCTGGAACTATAGTAAGGGCATTTCTTCAGCAACACATTTTTCAGAAGAATATCACACCTCTAACCCAGCATTTTTCAGTAAAACAAGTCCAAGGCCTAAAATGGCAGACAAACTGCACATAAAGTTAAGGAACAAAAAAAGAGAAGGTATTCAAGTAAAATGTAGAGACTCTGGAAGACTCTGCATAAAGTCTATTGTCTATAAAGAGGTTTTACCCATTACAAGCTACGAGGTTGTAAAACTCATTCTATTGCATTAAAACAGTAAAATGTATCTATTACATGAAAATTCTGTCAAATTCCACAGTCCAAGATGAGTGACACATTTCTTTCCCTTTGCACAGTAAGTGGTATAATAGCCATGCCTGTAATATTGCAAAGCAGCATTTCTCAAGAGATGCAAAGTTTATATCAAATTTCCTTCCTTATTTTGGATACCCTTCGATTGCCATGTTAAGTTAACCGCACACACACTCGAGACAGCTCACCTTATTACTAACGAATAAAACCCAAAACCAACAAACTGCGACCAACCCACAGCTTGGAACAAGTTTCCCAATGAACGCAAATATTCTCTTGTGGGTTTTCTACCCTTCTAGATTACCTGACATGCATCAACACCACCGCTAAGATTTCCAGCACACAGCATACGTGATGTGATAAGATTACCATACAGCTTGTTGCAAACACTTGGGTTGATTATTTCCACTCGAGCCTCTTGCAATGTTTTGGCAAGATGACCTAGAAAACAAATACAAACAGTATTGCAGAGGTTATGGAGACAGAGGTTTCTAACAGAGATACCACCTCAATCAAGAGAGAATAACTCCAAACTCAAAAACTACCCAGCTGATGACAGAAGAGTAATTCCCCCCACCCTTCGACTGCTGCCTCAGCTTTTGAAAGCTGTTGTCTATACTGCCCTCTAGACAGAGGTCCTCCATCCACCACCTTTCTATTCCCTTAGTCCTTACCCTTACAAGCGTGTTCTGCCAGAAAAGGGTAAAAAAGCCAAGCAAATTAGAAGACTGCACATAGTGTGACTGATTTTGAATGCCATTTCAAATTATGCCCAGAGCTTTTTGTTGTTATTTACACTATGGTGATTCTCCAAACATTGTCCAAGTCCTATTGAATGACATGTCTACATTCTTTTCTATCCTGTCACTTCTATGGAAGGAGCTGAGGAAAGAAGCTGAGAGGGGAGCAATAAATGACTTTAAAACAGGAATTTTTAAGTCACAAGTAATTTAAAGAGCTTAATTCGGTACTGTAGTCTTGGAATAAGGTATCATTGTTAATTGAATATCCTCAGTAATGTTCTGGCCAACAGCAAACATAGCCTTTTCAATACCTGAATGATCAGAGGACGCACTAGGTTTGGTTTGCTCATTCAGCTCTGAGGATGGGTTGGGAATGAAACACATAAGACAGAAAAATATGTGGGTTTTTTCATATGCCATTACATTGGCTTTTAAGTATTACTTACATTTCTTAGAAAGCACATCACTGTAAAAAGACATCAATTGGAAAAAGCATTTGTATTTCATTAGGCCATTACTTTATCATCTACATTTAATATTATCATTTTAAAAGGCATATTAAGAAGGCCAGTATTACCACAGCAAATGCCTTCTGATCAAACACAAGGACCTAGGTTTCAGCACTATTGTGGGGACCACTGCAATTCTGAGGAGCTTAGCCCAGATTTCAAAGCTGCCTCTTGTTAAATGCTGAAACAGGGCCAAGATCCTGTGGGATCCTCCACCTCCCCTCTCCAAATACTTGCTTTTTCCTTGGCTCTCCACTGCAGCATGCTACTGCAAGTTGCACAGAGGCTAAACTCTTCATGGGGCATACATTAAATTGCCTTTGGTTAAGACAAACAAAATGAGAGGATCTTACACAATATTTCTGCAATTATTGCTGTTCACGGCCTCATATCATCAAACACCATCTCAGAAGCAATTTCTTTCTCTGTAATAATTGCTAATAACTGTTCTCTTTACCTATGAGGTTGCTTAGGAACTACTCACCAGATAAAATGAGCCAAGAGAGTTAAAATAGGCACATTTTTGTAGTCCTGTGTTCATTTGCTTCTCAAGGGTCTGTGACACCTGAGTACTTACAATAGTCATCTATCACCTGCCACCCAAGCAAACATTTAGAACTGACAAACTAGCTAAGGAGCCATTTTCGAGCTTTTTATAGACCTACTAAGTAAACCAAAGGTATTTTATGTTACAACTTTAAGTAATACATTGCTAGAGTTTAATGCAAAGCTAAACTTGCAAGAAATAAATTCAAGAAATGAACATACTCTTTTCTTTTATGGCTCCCCAGCCAGTTACATAGCAGACAGTTCCATAAACAAATGCTCCAGAGGTGCTGGGTAAACAAATGGGCTGTACCAGCTCACTGAAGAATACAGGAGTCTCCATTTCCAACAGGGCAATGTCATAGTCTGAGATAGAGTGGTCATACTGTGGGTGGACAACAATCCTTTTGATTGATCTCATAGCTACACGATTGCTCTTTTCAGTAATAGTATGTAAGCCCATATATGCTCTCCATCCCGAAGGAACGGAGTATCTGTAAAGAGAATGTTTTTAGAATGTCCCATTACAAAGTAACGTGGTGTCAGCTCACTCCCTTTTATCTGCTTTTCATTACTTAATGAAACTCAACAAAACCAAAGTGGATGGAATAAAAAGAGAGATATACTATAGTGTCGGTCTCCTAAAACATTAAGTAAGGTTTTTACTTACTATTTTGAAAATGCTATTTTCCTGGGGTTATAAAACCAATTCATTGCAATGCACTATGCTTTGGAAGTCAGAATAGTGACTCCTTGCCACAAGGAGAAGGTAAGTCTTCAATTTACATTACCTGAACAGAACACTGTCAAGTTTAACACTCCACTTATCAAGAAATAGTACTTCTCTTAGGGGAAAGACCACAGCTTTTCCTGAGAAAACCCCTGCCTTATGGTGTTCATCCAAAACCTAACTCTATGGCAGTGTAACTTCCTCATACCTCACAGACTTGGAATCCAGGAAGCAATGGGCAGCAGAAAGGAGCCATCTATTGGAAATAAGAGATGCACCACACACATGGCCATGCGCTCCCATGTGCAAACTTGCTTGCCAAGGCCACTTTCCAAATCTTGCATCTTCACCTCCAACAACTCTGGTTTTCTTAAGCTGGTGTCTTCCACAAGCTAACAGAGATAATTTAATAAAATCATCACAAAAACCACAAGTCATATCACTTTATTATGCTTAATATAGGAACTTGGATCTGTATTCCTCAAAGCTGTTACAAAAAGAAGGTATTTTCTTGCTGTGCAATCAGTAAAAAGGTAAGTGCACCTGCACATTTCCAGTGAATAGGGAGGTCACTAATAAATCCATCATTACCTATCTTCCCTTACAGCTTTTTGAAGAGGTTAGTAACTCAAAAAGGTATTTAAACACAGTTCTAAGCTGTGTTGTTCCAAAACCTGATTTGAATAATATCTCATAACTTCTCCCTCCTTACATAGGAGTATGTACAAAGAGTACAGATCCTTGACTATTTCCTTCAGCAAAAAACAAACGCTAAGGCCTACCAGCTTCCCCTGGAAGAGGGGGCTGATTGAACTAAGTCATCATGGACAGACTGGATCCATGGATTTAAAATGAAAGAGTGTGGAGTTCAAGACAGACATTTTCATACAGATGTTACCAGATTAATTTCTTTAATTCACATTTGATTTAATCAAATCTTAATCCAATAACACATGACCACAGTACACATGCCTGACTCCGTTTCCCAAAGTCATTCATTTTGAAACAAATGTTACCACACCACAGTTCATCTCATCAGATCCATCTGCACAGTCTCTTTTCCCGTCACACTCAGGATTTGGCTTCAGCAAGCATTTTCCATTGAGGCATTTGTATGCATAACGGGAGCAACTTTCATATACTGAAATAATTGAGAGAAGACAGCGTCACATGTTTGGAGCCATGGTTTCAAATGATTAAAACCCTTTGTATTTTCAACCTACATGATAAAATTCGGTCAAAGGTACGTATTCCAGTCTGTTTGAAGTCACAGCCTGTACTGGTATAAACCAGTCCCTCTATAGAGGGGGGACAAGGGGAATGTTCCACTTTGATTGACAATCACACTAATTTTGGTCTCCACTGTTCTTAGGGAAAAAGGCACAGGAGCCTCCTGCTGTTCTCACTCCCATTTTACTTAACTCCAAACTGATCAAGCTAGGCTTTTTTTTAGCTTCACCAGCCCTACTGGCATTACAAATTCAAAATCTTCACAGTGGATGTCATCTAGAAGTTAACCTTTTTGTCACTAAGTTGAGAAAATCATCTAGGAGCTTTATACCTGCTTCCAATATGTTTTTGGCTAAGGATTATCACAGTTTCACAGGATCCACAGGGAATCCTGACAGATCTCAGCAATAGGCTTCCATTACTATCATTCTCATTGTCAGTTGTTCACAGTGACCTCTAAACAGTGGAAGGGATTTATTTACTTTTCCAACAAACAAGGACCTGCCCCTGGCTAATTCAAGGACCTAAGATTCAAGTCAAGGCAAAACTAATAAAGGAGAAATGCAACTAGTCAGTAGGGAGACATTAGTATTACCAGCAATGTCTGTAACCACTGTGGACCTACAGTACAAGAGACCATACACATGCAAAGGGCAGAAGTCCCAACGCTATGATGTCTCTCTCCCTTACGTTATTTGGTACTGATCTGGCTGTTGTTTGGATAAAGTGCACTTCTAACAGAATCACCAACAAGCTGTAGTTAGGTCATATAACTAAAGTCACTGTTAGCTTAGGTTTTGCTTCATCAATTTCTAGTCTAGACTTTGCTAAGCACAAGTTATAATCTGCTTGGGGTTTTTCCCCCACTCTTATGAAACATATATTTTGTGTGGTGAAAAAGATACATATAGGAATGCTACATTTATCCATTAAAATAAACATGTTCCTGCTTCTGCTTTCCACCATCTTTTGGAAAATAGCTAAAAATATATACTTACAGCAGTTGTTTTCATCAGTGTCCTCCCCACAGCTGTCATCATCTTTACAAGTCTTATACTGGTGTTTACAGTTCCCACCACCACAGTTCAATTGTCCTGGATTACAACCTGAAGAAGAAAGATCTATAAATGCTTCATAATCCCAATACCTGGATAACAGACATAAGCTACACTCCCTACCAGAGGTCACGTTGATGTTACTGTGCCAGTTCTGACAGATATTAGTCTACCTTGGTTTTGGTAACCTCCAGTGACAGAGAGACTTATTGCATTACCTGAATTGTGCTGCCCTCTCAGACCTTGGATTACCCTCTGGTCAATCTTTCTGGCAGCTCTTCATTGTTCCCTGTCTTTGGTGTTCAGTGCCCAGTCTGGATACAGTACTCAAGCTGAAACCTTCCCCCCCGGTGACTGTGAAGGTCAAGCGTGGCACTTAAAACAAAACCCCAACAGAACACCGAACAAAGAAAAAACACAGAAAATTGTATGACTCTGACTTTCAAATCGGCTTTTGCGCTACTGCCACCCCCAGACATTTTTCAGCTGAGAAAGCAACTTAGGGAATCCACATCTGTATTTGATTACCTACATTCAGTTCTTGGCTTTACTGAATGGAATATAATTATCTCCATATGCATTCTCCAGCTTGTCAGGATCAGCTGTTTAAATACATCCCTCTCACATACATCCTTCTTTCTATGATGTGGCACTTTCCCTATTCCACAAGAATCTTCTCCAATCTATCAAGTGGATCACGAACAAAAAATACGAGATGCCCCAGAACAGACACGGGCAGAACGACAATAATGATACCCTTCTACTTTGGTAAAGTCTTTCTCAATCATTCTCTGGAAACAGCTTTTTATGGTTTTTTTTTTCTCTCACATGCTTCCTTCACTTACTGATAATTTTGTCACACAAAACAGTGCCAAAGTACTGCTCTATATATCTGTCATAGGTTCAGCAGTAGCACTCAATTTTCTCCTTCTTAGTAGTTGGTGCAGCACTGTGTTTTTGCCTTGTGGCCTGAGAACAGCGCTGATAACACCAATGT
>JAOEHY010009586.1:0-36540 GCA_025447955.1 Psilopsiagon aurifrons
AGAGGTGAGGCTGACTGCTCTGTAATTCCCCGGCTCATCCATTTTCCCCTTCTTGAAAATGGGGGTTATATTTCCCTGTATATGTTCAGGTTCTTAAGATGGTCTTGAACCAGATCCTCTCCTACAGTGGGCACACAGTCTTCACTCTCACAGTCCCTGTGTCTGCCTTCCCAGACTTGTGTGGTGTGGTCAGAGCATTTGTCAGTGAAGACTGAGGCAAAGAAGTCATTAAGAACCTCAGCGTTCTCCAAATCCAGGGTAGCCAGTTCTCCTGATAGCTTCTGGTTTGTGCAAATAGGCAGTGTAGAGAAGAGGACTTTGGCTTGGGATTAAACTCCAGAGAATGTGGCTTTATTACCCAATGCAGTATTGTAGGAAGTTTCTATGGAACAGTACTACAGGGTCTTGCATTTTTTTTATTCCATCCTACTTCCTACACTTGGTGGAGAGATTTTTGCATGTATGTTAAATAGCTACTTATTTACATACCTAAATATAAGGAAGGAAATCTAGTATGCATCATTTCCTTGTGTGAACCAGTTACAAGGATATGTACGTTCTCCAAAGAATCTGTTTCTTTTGATTATTTGATAGTTAAGGTCTTTGGGTCAAGGATTTTCACATGTGAGTGTATAATGCCTTGCACAGCAAGTATTTGCAGTACTACTGTAATGCAAGTAATCAGTCAGTAATCTAGCAACAAATTAGGAATTAATTTTAGACTACCTGGAAATACTTTTATGAATACCACAGTTGGGGAGAAACAAGTTGTTGATAGAGGGATATGCCATGATAGAGGCCTTATCTGTGGGGTTTGAGTTCTGTTTTCTCAGTGAATATTTTCCTTTCAGAAATGAAACTTTCCATTAATATTATGGTTGGCTCTCCATAAGCTTTTTCCAGATGAGCATCCGTCCTGGTGAATTTCAAAGTTCTCAGATAAATGAGAAATGTAGAAAATGTATAAATGGAGAAAAATGTAACATTGCACTTCCATGTTAACATCAAACAGGTAGTGATTGAACTAACACAATGACTGCAGATTGTAGAAAATTTAAGAGGATATCATCTGATGTACATCAGTGTGGTTTCTGGAACCTGAGTGTCTGGTCCAATGTTCTCCCCACTCAAATGAAAGAGTTATGGTACAATCTTGTGATAGCTGTTCTTTCATTTTCACCGTAGCAGTAAAGTAAAATACCTTTACAAAAGCCTCTGCTCACACCCCAACATTGCATACAATGTGCACCTTTATGAAGTTGTTTCATTTTTTTTTTTTGCTTTAAAATAAAAACCCCCTCAAACTAATATAAAATGTTTCTTTGAAAAATTTAAGCTGCTTTCAGCCAAGGTTAGATGAACTCCCTTCAGTATCTTGTCTTGACAAGATAAGAACTAATCAAGATATTTCTTCTGTATTCAGCTACAACAGATGTCACTAAAATATGCAGCTCGGAGTAGTATGTGCCCTTTAATAATAAAAGAAAAGGGTGGGAAAGCCCGCTTAATTAAATCTCTTTGGGAATCCTGGCTTAACTGCAGCTCTGTTTAGTTTGCATCCTCCCTTTAGAAAAATGTGCAGATACAAGAAAATAAGTATTGATTTAAATGTAGATGTGGGGAAAAAGTCATTGTTGTCTTTTTTCTTCCATTTGGCGTACTTTTGAGTTTTGATTCATTTTTGGTTACAAAGGATGATAGTCTAAATCCTTCTCTACTACCTTCCATCCTGTGGGAAAATGCTGAGTCAGTGCTTAACAAACTGGATGCAGCTACTGGGGAAGGGAAGAGCACATAAAGCTGTCCTATAGAGGCCAGCGGCGCAAGTCATGAAACCCTTGTCAGGGTTTCAGCTGTCATTCCCTTTGTCACAGCCATCAGGGATTACAGTAAGTACTAGAAAGTGGAAAACGGTGGGACAGGAGTGCACCATGCTCTCACAACTAACTTGCAGACTTAAGTACTATCCAGGGAAAACAGACTTGGCATTGCCTTCCATTTCCATCAGTCACTGCAAGCTTAAGTAGTTGTACTGTTGAGCAAGTGCTATGCTGGCATAGACCACAAGAATTGCATTTCCTGATAAACTCAGTCTTCGTAAGGGTGGACTGAATTTTACTCAGGTGATCTTTGAAGAGAAAAATGGCCGTGTAAAGATACCAAGAGCTTAGCCCTCAAATGTGCTTATGTGAATTTAACTTCCTTTCACTCCAAGCATATTGCATGGTTGTAGTAGTTGACACTTGTGTGAATCCCATTCTGTTTTAAGTATCCATTTGCTCACCAGAGAAGTCCAGGTACATGTGTGGAGTCATATGCTTCTTTTTCTGCACAGGACACCTCTGGCTGGTCAAGGTTATTGGTAATCATGCATGAACTGCTTGATTTCAGATTCCATGTGACAACTTCAGCCAGGGCACCATTTGCAAAAGGCATCTTTAACTAATAACTTTACCACATGCAGTAGCATGGGCAGTGCCTCAGACCGTCATTTGTACTTAAGAAAGTGAAGTCAAGAATTCTTGGTTCAAGACAAACCAAGAGAATATGTGTTTCTGGAAATAGAATTAGGGAAGAGAGTGGGGAAGAAAAATAGATTGGGTTTGGGATTTACTGTTCTGTAAACAGCTTTCACCAAGAGCACAATTTGTATTTGAAGAGTCAGTGAGAGTGAGAGCTGCAGAAACCCAGTAGCAGTAAAAAATTAAGCTAGCAACTCTGTTTTCCAGAGGGGAAGCCACTCAACTTGAAAAGATTAGCACAGGTTTTTCTGCATGAGTGTAACCTCAAAATAATACATTTATATGTATATATATCATCAGGAAGGATGAGTTTACAATTATAATTCTTTAGTCTTGTTTCTTTGTGCTTTGCAGCAAGTTGGATCTCTATGATTACTCTTGATAAGCAGGAATTCTTTTCTACTTTGAGCTCAGCAGCAAAAGCATCTGAAGGAGCCTTCTCTGTCTGGATGCAATAACTTCCTTCTCTTGTTGCCTGAGTTCATGACTGAGCTGAGATGCATCAAAGTCAGGTCAAGGGATCAGAAATAAGGAAACTACAGAAGCCTGGGCAGCAAAAGTCAATTTCTTTAAGCTGCCATTTTTTTTCCCCCTCTCTCTCTTTGTTTCAGGTTTCCATGTGTATATTGAATAGTGCAGAGAAAGAGAATAAAAACATAAAAAAAATTATAGACAACACAAAGATTGGAACTAGATGCATAAATTACATACCCAAGCAGATGCTGCGTAGATTTCAGTCATTGCAGTAGCAGATTCTTCCTTAGTTCTGATATTGTTTTGCCTGTCTTGCAAAAATGATAAAGAGTAAGTCAAATGGTTGTACTTTTTTTTCTTAATTAGGTGCAGTTGCATACATTAAAGCCATAATTTCTCAGTTCTCTTTTGTGATCATTCAGAAGTGTCCTTCCTACCTTTTATCCAAGGCCATTTTGACACAGGATTTATTAATTGTTACATCTCTTTTTAAAGCAGATTGTGAGGGCAGATTCTCATGAGCTATTTTGTGACCTAAGAGTAGCCTTTACTGTGGGTTTGTAGCAAATCCAAATGAAATGGGCTCTTGTTCTGTGTGCTCCACTGGTGCAGTATTAATATAGATAGGAAACCTGTATTTCTGGAGATTAATTGGGTGGTATGCCACCTGACCACACTTTATTTTCTGAACTCACAGTAAGGATGATCTATCAAGAGTCTGGGCCAGCAGGAGTGCATCACTTCTCCATTCCCAGGTACACCTTGCTGGGCAGAGACACTGCCTGAATCTGAAATGTGGTCTGTGCTATTCTTAATGCATTCCATTTGTTTAAGCTTTACATACAGCTATATATGATGGATAATAAAACATCTGTCCTTATATAAATGTTTAAGTTTTCCAAATGACCTGAAGCGTGGTGTGGGCTTTTGAATGTGTGAGACAGTCTGCTCACTGCTAGAGGGACAAGGGTGTTTATTATTAGATGTCCTGCATCAGTATTGGATGTAAAGCAAACGCATGCATGCATGCACACACGTATGAAGAATAAATAATTGTGATAAACAACTGCCTAACAGGCCTAACAGGTATCTTTATAATGCAGGAATAGCAACCAATTTTACCAGGTAAAATCAATTCTTTGTCCTTGCATCTCCATTGCTCTTCTTGTGCTTTTCTGCCTGCCTTTTTGGTTTTTTTTTTTCTCCCCAGAATGTATATAATGAATCTATTAGCAACAAAGCACTAAGTCTTACAGAAAACAAAATTAAACCTAGGCTAAAGCTAATACTTTTCAGCATTTAGAGTCTTACTCTTTAGCTGTACCAATGTTTTCCTTCCTTTTTTCCTCTCAAGATAACAGTTTTCTGGCATGAAAAGTATATGCACTCTTCAAAATACAGATGCTCAGAAAATGAACCTTGCAATTCTCTCTCAAGTAGGGACTTTTTTCTGGCAGCTCATTCTAACCTGCCATTTGCAATTCTGCTTTTGATACAAAGAGGAAGCATAGACCAAACCTGTGACTTAGGCGGGCATTTAATTTGTCAAAGGATTGTTCAGCACCTATATTCAGAGATGCTTCCTCAGAAGAAAAGAAATCTCGGTCAACATAGGACAATAGTAGCATTGATTTGGCTAGTATATTAGGAAGATGAAGAAGATATAGCAAGTAGAATTCAGTAATTGATAACCAGTTTGTGCTGGTAGATCAATTTTTGATATCTTTAGTTGTAAGGAAACACAGCATTATTCGGCAATGCAAAAACTTACAGTAAACTAGGGAGAAGAGTTGGTTTTCTTTAACAAGGAAGTGCAGAGGGAACATGTACCTTCCTCCCTCATTCCTGAGGGTCAATCACAGTCAAGGCTGATATAGGGCAAGTGGCAGAAAGCCAGGAAAAAACACAGTATACTGACCCTCTCCCAGAAGATTAGCAGTATCTTGATGCCCTGCAGATAAGTACCAGTGACATGTCTACCTGAGCACAGTTTAAGCTAATCTTGGCACTCTTGAAAATATTGCTATATATTTTGAATCATTTGTAAAAACCTTTTAGCATGTCAGAAGTACATCTCATATTATGAAGCCTTCATTGTGTGCATTTACAGGTCTCTTAGTTTGTTTTGACCAACACCCTTATTTATAATTACTTATTAATCAAGGGGCCTGACAAGCTGCTGCAAATAAAGCTGCTTCTGATTCAGTAGTTTGGTAGGAGGGTCATCTGAGGATTAGAGTCTATAAACAGCTTTATGAAAAGATAATTTTTTTTTTTTCAACTGGAGAATCCTCTCATTTCAATCTGCCATTGTTGAATTTTATTTTAGTGCAATATTTTGAAATTAAGCAAGAAAAGGTGTCTAGTTAACACTTTTGGCAAGCTCTCTATTACTTCATAGCTTCTTGAAGTCCTACAACTCTTAGTTTTTCATCTTAACACTCCTAATTGACCTTCTGTGCTCTCTAATTTCTCCCAAAGGAATTAAGAAAATAAGTCTTCTAAATTCTTTTCTGCAATCAGATTGACACCAAATTGATGGTCTACACATCATCTTGGGCTTAACAAACTTCTTTTTTGTTTTAGTTTTTTGTTTTTCTACCACTGACATCCCCACTGGAAATTACAGTGCATTGAACCAGAGAGCTAAAATTGATTGTGCACATAAAAAAATCCTGAAACAATTGAAGAAAGAAAAGAACTTCCTAGATTTCTGTGGTAAAATCAGAACTCTAGTGACAATAAAACTTTTACCCAATTTGAAGTCACCTGCCCTTGATCATTAAGAAAATATTTGATGTTCCTCCACTTTCCTCTAATGAGAGAAGGAACTAGTTTTTTCTTCATTTAGCCTACATCAAAGCATGGTTATAGATATCAAAGAAGAGGAATTTCAGTCACCAATATTTTTATTAGGCACTCTCTATTCCATCTTCTTTATGTCAATTTCTTATGCTTTTTATTGAATATTGGAAAGCTAAGACTAATGAACCCTGTCTAAATTGCTTATATTTTTAGTTTATTTTTAATTGAAGCTTTATGTATCACACATTACAATTCTAGCAATCCTAAACACATTTTTTACTATCTTTTTCTAAAATATAGAAGGTGATTTTCTTCTTCGAGGTGTTGTGAAAAACTGTAATCAGTTCTTTTTACTGGAGTTTATGGAAATAATTTCTAAAAATGCAAATTCTATGTTTTGAGACTTGAAACTTGCAAATAAATATTAATCTTGGAGCTTACTTTTATATTCTGAATTGAAATCATGACATTTTAAGCACTTAAACCTTCCCTAAGAGCAAGATAGGTAAACATACACTTTGTTTCAAGTATCCTAATAATGTTGATTCCATTGGTCTTTTCATATGTCTAATGTTAAGCATATGGATGTGTACTTTTCTGAAATGCTGGATGGTATTTAGCAGAATGAATTACATCCCAACAGTAACATTTCTTCATGAATCTTTTAATGTAGCAAGTATCCAAAATAAGCTTTCTTTTTCAAGATAAACAGACAAAGTAACTTTTTGTGAGCATTGCCTTCTTATTACTGCATCCAGCTGTAAATCAAAAAAGACATCTTTAAAATGCATTTTTTTAAAAACAGTGCATTATTCTGTCCTGAGCTATTGAGACAATTTCCTGCCTAGATCTGGTGCCCCATTAATTTTAGAGTATAACAAAAAGTCACTGTGTGCTCTAGGGAACAATTTTGGATTTGCTGTAAGGACATATATCACAATAAATTTGCCTATATAGTAGTTCTATGGATGCTGTTTAACAAACTCAGTTTCCCTGTTTTGGGATTAACAACATCCTTTCCTCAGATTTGTGCAGTGACATAGCCTTATGCTACACATAAGGAGGATTCTTTTCAGTGTGCAAAATTTGAAATCTGAATTCAATTATAGTAACAAGAGGAACTCTTTATAATGAGTCTCAAAAAGTCCTGCCCAAACACATAAAGCTCTCCTGTAGAGAAATAAATTGAGTGCCCAGTGTTGGTATAATAGCAAGGGCTGAGACATAGCTTTGTCCTACAGTTTTATGGGATAATATTTTAAAAGGTATGCAGAGATGTATGACTTCTTGGGTACAGCCAAAATTGTTTTCATATTTTTAATATTGTTTTCATTAGAATGTTGAAAGTATGTTTATGGTACGAGATTGAATTCTAAGGTGTTACCAAATCATCCAGGATCCCCACTGTTTAAGTATATTCCCTTGCCTCCCTACTTCAGAGAAAAAAAAATGAGAAGAATGTGTTTTGTTTTAAAGCGTATAAGCTGTATTCTGTCATGTACTTCATCTCCGAGGGAAGGTATCTGGGAACTCACTCCACTGTTTTTATTTATCCTGCTAGCGTAGTGTATAGACGAGAGGACTAAGGTCCGATGGTGTTAAAACAAGACATGAAATATTGATTAATTCATTTTTAAAATTCATTTTTCCTCCTGAGTATAGCAAGTTTCAGACACTACTGTCAATACAGTACTCTCCAATAAACCTCCATTATCTGGAGGTTCCTGATCTCCATAGTGTTCTTATAAATAATTATTATGATTCTAAATGGCTTTAAAAGCTGAAGGCTAGTGTTTTTCTGGTGTAAAGCAGAAAGCAAGTTAGAAGCAATGCAGCTTTTTATCAGGGCAGAGTGTTACTCAGAAATAACATGAATTGGATTGGGAATTCTCTTTGCTAGGCAGTCACAGAACATTCTGTTTGAAGAAATGAAGATCATAACAGGACAGATAAACAGATTTACAGTTTTGTGGCTATAAAAGTGTCAAGTAAAGAAGCACAATTATAGCTGGTGTCCGCTTAATGAAACACAGGTATTTGACACCCTGCCTTTTGCTTCCACTTTTCACCCCCCAGTACTAAGTTAACCCTTTATTTATTATTTCCAGAATGGTCCTTTACAAAAGCAGTTAAACACAGGAGTTTCCCAAAGGAAAAGGACATTTCAGGAAAGGTAGGGGTAAAAGTTTACACCAGCTAACCCATTAAGGATGACAGACATGGGTAAGAAAGAGAATCATAGAATCATAGAATAGTTAGGGTTGGAAAGGACCTCAAATCATCTAGTTCCAATGTAGCCTAAACTACTTTCAGTGTTCTTGAGTATAATAAAACTCTCTGGGAGTTGAGGTAATTGTTTTTCAATTAAAAAAATAAAATAAAAATGGATTAAACTATTAAACTGCTGTGTACTGGAGTTTCCTTAGGAAAGTAAATCCCTTGGAGCTTTTCTACTATCCATAATAAGAGGTATTGATAGAAAAGGAATTTGAATCTCAGTCATGTATATGGCAGGTAATGTTATTATAAAGGTTGTACAACTACTTTTTCACCAGTCATCCTAATTAGTACTTAGTCAAACTTCAACAAGAGCAAGGAAGTAACACAGAATCTGAGCCAAAAGCCTCTGACTGGAAGATTAAGCTGGGAGGCAGGAGACCATAGTACATTCTTGCTCTGAATCATCAAGAAACACTTGAGGTTGTTTCTTCTGTCTCGCAGGACAGTTTGGTTTTATAGGCTGCATAAGTTGCTGTATGATGGTGTGTTTTTCATGTGAAAGCTTTATTCCTACCCCACAATGAAAATGGTTTTAGAAGATTTTGTTGATGGGGATAACTGATTCATACATAGGTCTGCTTGGGAGTTCTTCTGCAACAAAACTTAACTGCATGCAAACCTTACAGTACTTTTAACTTCTGATGGAGAATAGAATGCTCCCTGCTGCACCCAAAAAACAAGATCTAAAAGATGTGGCATAAAGCTAAATTATCCCTTCCTATTACTCACTAAATTCTCTCAAACTGAGCCAAAGTTGGGGCTCTATTAAGATGATTTTATGACTTCTGTGATATCTTTCTTTGGAAATTGGACAAGTTATTTATAATTTTAAGATGATTACTTTCATTTATTTTAATCAAACTGAAAACAATATATGCACAAAGCTGGACTTTATCCATTTCATAAGTAAAGAGAGAAAATGGTGGTTTTATTACTTATGAGGCAGTAAGTCTTGCTTGCCCAGGTTACATGGGTAGCTTTGTTCCCTAGTTCCTCACCGGGAACATTTGTGTCAGTAAACTGAAAGGGATGTGGTCTGTAATTAACAGAGCATATATTTGCTCTCATAGCCAGCATGAGAGCCAAATCCTTACCATCATTTGTTGTCACTCATCCAGCTAATACTTTAGGACTGATTTAATGCACCTCGTTATTTGATCAAAGGCTATCAATCTGGGCACTGTCCTCTTGTGTTTTTCTCTCTGCCATGTTATCTTAAAGAATGGTAACACAAACTTATGTAAAGGGATATGCACAAAATAATGTTTTTCAAAGTCTTGTATTTAATGGTTTTCTATCCAAATGCCTTAAAAGTTTAATTGCTGCGTGAATTTTCACGCTGAGATTAGTCCACTGCAAATTAAGATTTTGCTTCTGGAAGAGGATGGTGCATACTCACATGCACAGAGCACAAACTCTGCCAGTAGTTTACTTTTTGGTGAAATTTATTCCATTTTACACACTCTACTAATTGCTATCCTTCACATGTAAAAACAGATTATTTTCTGTCTTATGGGAGATGCTTTGTTTGGCTTCAGATATTTAACATGGTATCTCTTTTGTGGACAATTGCTTGAGGCCCCAAGATGGGAAGAATGAGAGCATATCTATAAATAATTCAATATAGTTGTATTGTTTTGACAGATTGTCAATCTAGTTTATGCCTTTTGTCCCAGGCAATAGATTATACTTCTTTGGCAAAGTGTTGCTAATTTCTCATTGCGATTGTTTTGTGTATTTTGTATTTTTACAGGGTCCAGTCAGGTTCATATCTCAGTACGGGTTGGTTTACCTTAATTTTGGCTATGGATGCCTGCTATGGAATTCACGTCTATGGGATGATAAATGACACCTACTGCAAGTAAGATCACAGGAAATTATTTTCATGCATCTACAATTCTGATGTCAAAATTTCACAATTTGTTTTAGTATCATAAATCCCCAGAATGGATCAGGCAATCATTTCCCACTGTTTGGCATTGATGTGACACTATTGTCAACATATTTAGTCCTGATATGGCATTTGCTATTGATAAAAACATTTACAAAATCTAACATTGGTTGTCATAAGGAACTATTTTTAACCAAAGATCTTTTGCAGTTCCTGAATTACATGGAAACAGAGTATGTTCATACTTTTCTGACTTACTTCTAGTTTCCTAGTACTTATTTATACTGCTAAAACAAATCTATAGAGGAAATACTAATACGTTGGTTCTCTGAATACCAAATACACCTAGAAGTGAAAGAAACTGGTTAACCCAGGGTAGTTACCTGAAATTACATTTCACCACCACCGAGAAACCTACTTGAACTTTCTAGGTTATACATGACTTGTTTTGAGTAGTAGCATGCTTCTAATTAGATAATAAAACAATTCCTGTAACCTTTATAGCGGTAAACTGACATAAATTCCAACCAAATACTGCTGGTGACCTTAGAGTGACAATCAATTAATCCTGTTGTCAGAAGTGTAACTAAACACAGTTTTTAAAAGTCCAAGTTAAATGTTTTAATATACAGTATATGGTATAAAAATACAAAATGTAACTATTCCTCATTCAGAAAATCAGGGAATGTCATAAACAGTGTATGATATTAGTATAGATCTACTATTCTGTACCTAGACTAGTTCAAGCCTTGCATGCAATCGGTCCAGTGGGTCCTCAGCTCCTAAAGTCCTTGTGCAGACCCTCAGTCCTAATTCTCTGTTACTCCAGTATGGGACTCATTCCTGGCAGGCCCTAACAAAAAGAATTTGAGATTTGAGTCACAGCTATTTAATTAGGGTATCTTAACATTAGAGACTGACTTTTTAGAACTTGCAGATCTCACTGATTGAGTCATCCAGATGGAATGAACATATGTTGTTCTTTGTTTATGAAAACACATTAGTCTCTCTGAGATGAGGGGTGACATGACTAAAGTTGTCCTCACAGAGTTCAGCCAAGCTGGCATTGCATAGCCCTGATGCAAAACCAGTAAACAGCATGATAGCACTCCAGTCTGCTGGCAGCAGAGAAGGATGGGTTTCCTTAAAGCTGCAATTCTATACATTGTTCTTATAGCTGTCTTATTTAGCCAGTTCAAGAACCAGTTTCAAGACCTGGGGCTATCCAATGAGAACAGGCTGATCATGGATGGAGCCTTATGGACTGAGTTCTCACTGGTTAAACAAAATGTGCAGTACCCATAAGAGTCAGCCCATCAGTGTCTTACTGACTGATAAGACATACACTTAGCTTCATTTTATATAGTAAAAATATCTGAAATCATGCTCTAATGAAAGCCCTTATACAATTTTATGAAGGAGCCCAGGTGCTGACACATGGAAAAGATTTTGGATAATTCACAGAAACACTTAGCTTGAAAAAGACCTTTAAGATCACTGAGTCCAACTGTTAACCTGGCACTGCCAAGTCCACCACTAAACGGTGTCCCTAAGTGTCACATCTACACATCTTTGAAATACCTCCAGGGATGGTGACTTCACCACTTCCCTGGGCAGCCTGTTCCAATGCTTAATAACTCTTTTGGAGAAGAAATTTTTCCTAATATATAGTCTAAACCTCCCCTGGCAAAACTTGAGGCCATTTCCTCTCAACTTGTCTCTTGTTACTTGGCAGGAGAGACTGACACCCGCCTTGCTATAACCTCCTTTCAGGTAATTGTAGAGCACAGTAAGGTCTCCCCTTCTCCAGGCTAAACAGCCCCAGTTCCTTCAGCCGCTCCTTTATGAGGAACAGACTGTGCTGGTCCAGACTTGTTCTCTACACCTTTCGCTACCTTTGTTGCCCATCTTTGGACACAGGAAAGCACCTCAATGTCTTTCTTGTAGTGAAGGACCCAAAACTGAGCATGTTATTTAAGGTGCAGCCTTATCAGCACCGAGTGAAGTGAGACAACCACTTCCCTAGTCCTGCTAGACACACTACTTCTGATGCAAGTCAGGATGCTTATATCCTGTATTGAGAGGCAGTATATATTAATATATATACTTATTGGAAATATATATTTTATTGGAAATAATACTTGGTTTTGGTGTTGTTTTCTTTTCTCTAGGTCAGAAGGCTTTCGTAAAGTTCCCTATCACTATTACGAGCCAGGAAGAGATGAATGCGAGGAATACTTTCTGCATGAAAATGCTCCATATGGAGGCCATAGGTTTATCACAGAAAAGAAAGTATTTGCTAAATGGGCCAAGAAACACACAATAATATTTACACACCCCAATTGGACAGTGTCTTGATACTGGTTTTCTTAACATTCCCTTAACAGCATATTACAAAAATGTCTCAGTTTACAACAATTTTGCTTACATCTGGCTGGCCTTTCTCAGCCTAGTTAACGCTAAACTAAAAGCCAGAAGACAAAGAGGGTGATGGTTCAGCTGTTAAGCAGAATTAATCATCTGTGGAAGTCAGACACATTGTTTGTTATTTCTTAGGGTTGTACTCCACACAATGCACTTTATACTTTAACTGGATTTTGTTTCAAGGCAGTAGCAATTAAAGACAGATAAGATTTCCTGTATATACAGGTTCACACAGAGGAAATTATGGTCCTTTAAAACTTGAACATCACCTTACTTCATTAAAATTTGTAGCTGGTATTGGTAGAAATTTTCCACAAAAGAAATATGAAGTAAAATACAGACCTCCAAAGTTTATGAGTGAATTAATTTAAAAAGCCACCCGAATACATGCGAGCACCTGCATATATGGTAAAATTAGAGATGAGCTAAACATGGTTCTTGAACTGTACACAACTCTTGCATAAGAAGATACTGTTTACTCTAAGGCTCACAATTAATTCATAGCTTCTGAAATGCAGCTTCCTTCCACCCTTGTCAGGCTGCACCTGATTGGATCTTGTGGTTTCTACTTTTGGAGGCTGTTGTCGCACAGTTTATCTCCAGCAGCATGGCAATTTGCAAAGACTGTGTTTTGCAGTCCATGCTGAACTTTTGGGTGTGATACCAACCCTACTGTCAGCACCCAAGCTGACTAGTGCTGTCTCACGAACATCTCCATTTACTCCAGTTGTGTCTTTGAGTTGCTCCAACATCCAAATACCTGTATTTTGACAGTATTTCCTAGGCAGTCATCATCATTTATTTAAAATCTCCAGTTTGTCCATCTTTAAAAGCAGGGATAATATCTATCTACCTCACAAGGGAGTTGTGAGGATTAATTTAAATCCATAAAGCACTTTCCTGATGAAAAATGCTACAGAGCATTTATTCTTAACACAAAAACAATGGTACCTGTCATTAATTCTTGTCTGTTGGGTATTTGAAGAAAGTAACAGTGTGCTTGGATCTGATGGCGAATTGTTCTGTGCATCTGCTTTCTGGCTCAGCATAATTTGTAATACTGGGTTCTCTCAGCTTGCTTTGCTTCCAATGAAGTTGAAAGAACTCACCTCCTTGCAGCATTATCTGCACAACAAGAGGTAGTTCAAGAATTTTAAAATACACTCATCTCTAGTTGAAATATGTATTTCCAAGCTTACTCTCATGGAATGTTTTCAGCTGCAGCAGATTCGTTTGTAATACGACCATAATACAACTATACATGTAAGTTTTATTTAAACTGTATTTAAATCAATGCTTTAAGTTTAGAATGTGTCCTATGAATATTTTAACATCTGGAATGTCAGATTCAACACTGTAATAGCCAATACTGTGAACACTTGAAAGAAATATGTGTGAAACATGACACACACGGTTTACTCACACTACTTAAACATTAACCAACAGGAAACTTTGTATGTTTTTGTAAATCATGAAAAGGGGAAAGTAAAAGCTATTTTTACATGTAAGTATTTGTATACTGACTATTTCCTATTGTATATAAAAATCTATATTTTATATGTTCATGGCATATGTATTCTCTCAGCAGCAGCTGTAACTCTTAGGCTGAGGAGGAGATCTCTTCACCAGTGTTCCTCCCCTGATCATTGGTTTCTTCTTGCTGTTGGTAGGTGATGCCAGGGTACCATCTCACCCCTTCTATTTTCTACTGCAAATGCAGATTTCTGATTTTTTTTTTCAATATAGCTTAGCTTTCATTGCTTACTTTAGTGCTGTAAGTGTTCCTGCTGGTTGTCAGACAAAGACTGGGACCATGCTTACGATCCTGTATAAAAATCTATATGTAAATGCAGGCTCCATCCCAGACTTCTTGAGTGATTTGATGTCTTACCTTTCTGTTTGGAAAAGGAGAACAATAATATTTTCTACTCCCTGTCTTGACTGACTTTCCTGTAAGCCCTTGAGATGGATATTCTCATTTGCAATGTATTTGTATAATGCCTCGCAGGAGAGGTGCCCAAAGTGTCTGAAGGCTACAGGCACTCCTATGTTACACAAATAATTTGAACTGGCTGCTTCTTGTCCCTAGAGTTTAAAATCAATTGTAGGCTAATATAGTATGGGATAAAATCAAGAGGGGGAAGGCTCATGGATGGATGAAGAGTTGCAGCAGTAACAGACAATGAGCTAGATTTAGCACCATATGCATATGCAACTTTTCAGTCCAGATGGATGGCTGGATAGATGGAAAGCTAATAAAAAAATTGTAATGCAGGATTTGAAGAATGCAAAACATGCAGAATCAGGGACAATGTTCCGCACATATTGCCCAGAGCAGCCTGGGAAAACCTATAATTCCCTTGTGGGAAGAGGAGCTGAAAAGGAGAACATCAGTCAAACTGAACTTGCATTTAGAAGGTCTTTGGGTTAACAGAAAAATACTATGAAAGCGTTGCACATGGAAGTGCAGTTGGGGTGGGCACACTTACATGAGAAGCATCTGCATGAAGCATAGTCTTTCATCCCAGCAAACTGTTTTTATATGAAAGGCAGTTTTTAATCCTGCAAAAGTTTTTAAGATAATTAAGACTTGCCAGATCACCATAAAACTCTTGTAAAGTATGTGCTTCATACTGAAGTTCCTTGTAGAGTGCTTGCATGCTGTATGAAACAATATCTCATGCAAAGGCTGGCTAAGAAAAAATACAGCTCTAAGAACAGCTAAGTGTACAGCAAAATTGAGAACATCATTAGAGTGCAGTTGCCACAGAGCATAGTAAAAGTGTTGCTCTCTGCTTGGATTTGCAGTTAGAGCAGATCCACTTTTAGAAACATTGCAGCAGGCTTCATTCACACTAGAGTAAATGAACATCAGTTCCCTTATTTAAATAAGCCTGTCTTTAGCATAAACTAAACACATATTTGCGTGATTTTTATTATACGAGTAAGGAACTGTGACCATAGTTTTAAAGATGATTCTACAAAGAAATTACTTAGTTGAAATCTGTTAAAAACCAGCACTGTGGTAATGAAGAAGGAATCCCAGTACTTGGCTGAGCAGTAAGGTATCTTGATGACCTTCTGAGAGTAGTTTAGACGTCAGCTGAGAGTCATTTATTAATTCTTTAAAATAAAGTCTACTACAGTTTACCTGAATGTAATCAAATCCTAATTGCTTATTCATTCAAGCAGTCCTATTTTAATCAACTACTCCTGTGTATAAAACAAGCAGGGAGTTTAGGGAGGTTTTCAAAACAGATCACATTGCTGCTAACAGCAGAATACTCTCAAATAATTTGGCTTTTTTTTCTTTTTTGCCATCAGTCAGCTAAGTAGCCACTGAATGTTTTCTTTAATTATTTAGTTATTTAAAATACACTTCTTGAAGCAAAAAAAAAAAAAAAAAGAAAAACGGCATTTATTGTTTGGCTTGCTGTAGGGTTGGTTTTAATAAATGTTTAAATTTTAATACACTTTATATTTTATGTGCATTACCTTCTCTCTCTCTCTTTTTTTTTTTTTTTTTTAAGGAAAAAGAGTTTTAAATAAGAGCAGAATTTTTACCAAGAGGAAAAAAAAATAATCAACTTATTGACTGGTAATTAGTAATTCGCAGGTAATTAATGGAGTAACATAAAAACCTGTTCTTTGTTTCTCCAAACAGATATAGCACACATGATCCCAACCTTTTCAACCCCACTAGATATCTGGATTGCATCCCTCAGCTTATATCAAGGCACGTTCACAGAAAGAAAACGTAGTCTCTGTATCCAGCTAAATTCCCTTTCCATCTGTGTTGGGAGGCTCCATCTGCAGACTGCTTGTATCAGTTACATCAGTAAGTAGGAAGGACTGAGAGTTCTACTTAGGAGCAGATGGTGCTCCAACTTCTAAAAAATGCCCCTAAAGTGCTTTAGGAGAGGAGTACCCATTGATCTCTCCTAGAAATACTTTACCAAAGTATTCTGATTCTTTGAATGCCTTTAGCTCCTCTGTAGAATTATTGTCTTACTCTCTCTAGGAGGAATTACATGGGAAAAAATGCCCTTTAAAGGCCAAAGTAGAGGTAAATTCTGTGTTGTTAAGGATTGCTATATAGACAACACCAGGGATGAAGTCAGCCTGACACCAATTAACTGAAAGCTCATTGATGTAGGTATCTCTGAGGACTCAATTCAAAACTAACGGAAATTATTTTGACAAGTTCATGGATACAGCACTCATTCGAGTGAAACTTTTGCACTCCTGGATACTAAGGTAAGCAGTGTTTTGTCTGAGAAGTACCATATGCACATAATGCATTGCATAGTCAATAAAGAGAAGCTCATCCCACACTTGGAGTGCTGATGCAGACAGTCTTTATTTACCTGTTTGTCAGCTACACAAAGTAGGAGCCCACACTAAGATACCTGGCAGCAGAACCCAGATGTTCAACCAGAGGACATGTCCAAGTCTGTAAGAATTAAACAAGTTTCACTCATGAACTGTAACTGGATGTCACCCTTAATAAGCAGAAAATCAGAAGAATTTTACATATTGATGCTTATATTTTGATGACTTTTTCTTGGGGGTTTGTTTGTGATGAACCTTAGGGTGCCCACAATAGTGAAACTCTGAGTGCCAAAGGATTACATAGGAGCTGTCTCTGGTCATTGGGATGTACTGCATTCAGCAGTCATGTATTTACTAAAATAGGTCTGTTTTTCTTGACTAGGCATAGTTCTTTTGAGGAGAAAGTGTTTCATTTTCAGCAGACATGTCTCATTCTGTTCAGTCTTTCCTGAGAAGATGCACAGCAATGTGACTTAACCATGGGGGATTGAAGAATGATATGGTAAATAGCCAAACACCAGACTCATATGTATTTTTCTGGCTCTTGCTGTGATGTATAGCTAGTGACACAGAGAAAAGTAAGGTCTTTGAAAACCTTTTATTGCATAATGTACAGAAGTCTTATGTGTCTGCTCTGGATTAGAGTCTCCTAGGCAAACCCTCCAGAAAGGGGCAGAAGGAGAAAGAGAGGGCCTCTCCTAACTCAGAGACAGGGCTTCTGCAGAAACCAGAACAATCTGCGTGGTATACCCAGGCCTGCTCCCCAGCTTTCGTGGGTTCCTCACCCAGCCACAGCTTTGGGCCCTTTTCAGCCCCGTGGGGTGAGTGTATTCTCCAGCTGACTTATGTAGCCTGTTTTCTGCACAAAGTCTGCCCATCTTCCCCTTCGGTGAGGCGAGGGGATTGGTGATGCTAACCTGGGCGCAAGGAGTGATGTGTGTCAGAGCAGGGATGCTCCCTCAAGTCGGCAGCGTAACCTTGCTTGGGACACACTCTCACCCCAAGCACTGAACTCAGTTTCTTTGAATGCGGTGGGAAAGATATCCCTGGGTTTTGTTATTGTCTGTATGATTAACTTACCAAGAGTGACCATTCTATGTGTATCTTAAATAGCTGATTTTGCACCTTTTTTTGCATTGCTTGCTGCTATTTCTGGGAATTCCTCAAGATAAGCAGCTGATAGCATCTGCCACTGCTGTTCTGATTTACTGGTGAGAAAGAGACTGTAAACTTGAACTAATGCATGTTCTTACCATGTATTATGCATGATAGCATGTTGCACATTCTATTCTCACACTATAATAAATAATGTAACTTGTGTGCAAACCCAGTTTAAGCAGCTTATGTAGTGCTTTTTCTTTATCTCATACCACGTGTTGCCCAGAGCACTTTGCTGGAGCTCTGTAAGTGCCATTAGCAGCTGACAGGAAATAAATTGTTGAAACCAGTCAGGAAATATTTAGTAAAATTGGCATTTTCACTGGAATAGTAGAAATAGTTAAGCTTGCTTTTGTGAACCTGCTCTAGTGCTAACAGTCACAGATTCTATGTTCTAAGTGAATCTCATGTCTGAGTGAAACATTGGGAATAATTTTATTGACACAGATAGTGTCAGGATGTAGGCAGGGCAGAGATCACAAATTTTTGACATTTATGGGAGTATCTTCTTAACAGGAATGGCAGAAGATTGGCAAAGACGCCTGTAGTTTTTTTCATATTGTTGTTGCTGAATATAGTATTTCTGAGGATGGCCAGAGGAAAAAAGAAAAGTGAGTGCTCACTACAATTTTGGCTGTTCATCTGTCCCTTCCTCAGTCACATGCACACACATCTATAAACAGTGTTTATAGCGAAAGTCTTTTTCCAGATAATGGCAAGCAAGAACAAGTAAAACTAATTCATATGGTAAATATAGGTTGTAGTACTTGTGAATTCATGTTTATTCTGTATATTTCCGAAGCCTATGTCTGTGTTAGTAATTGGCTCAGCTGGGTCAGATGTGCAGCCTGAAAGTGTTGGTGCTAAGGACCTGATCTCCATGCCATGCACAGTCTTTAGTTTGGGCCATGGGCTCAATGACACTAGTGACTGGAGCACACTTTTTAGTTTCATCCAAAAGGAGTCTAGTTCATATTCTCAGGACCAATCCATAATGCAAACTATAGCTTGCTAAGTGAGGCCACTGTATTGACTGCCCCACAGAAAAGTGACATCCCTCTTAACCCATCTTTTGGCTGAATAGAAGCTCTTTGTTGTCACATGTCCCCCCTTCCACTCAGGTTTTGTGTGGGTATTTTTTTGTCATAGGTATTTTTCTTTCAAATCTGAGATCTGATTCCTCCTGTCAGATCATGGGAGTCAACAACTGCTGACTCCTCCTAAAATTAGCATCCAAATTCGGTCCATAAAGAAGGAATGTGGTATAGGACAGAGTAATCCAGCATGTGTACAGCATGGAAAGTGCTTAGTTTGATGAAGAGTTAACTCTGATTCCACTTGTGGATGTGATTTTTATTATGAACATGCTGGAACAATGCATGCATTGTTTTTATATACTGAATCACACATAAAAATTACCTTGATCATCTTCCCAGGGCATTTTTGTTCTTGGGACCTTCCAGTTGTATCTGTATACGTGTGCATATGTGCATTTATATACAGTGCAGTGTACAAGCATTCTTCTGTTCTTGAACAGTTGTTACTATATGCTGCTAACATAAACTTATTTAGAAAGTTCATGTTATGCTATTTATTACTTGTATTACTTGGTTGCCTTTTTGTAATGCTGACAAGTGTATTCACAGTAGATATCACTGTAGACTTAGAAAACTTTCATACTATTTATACTTATTTCAGATGTTCTGCCATGTGTTTTCCTCTATATGCTTCTCCGGTTTTGCTCCCATTTGGAGAATATGCTTCTGTGTACTTGCAAAATTCTGCCTGGGTTATTTTAAAATGTGAATAAATATATAAAATTTTCAATCATTTGAGATAATTTGTACACAACTTCGTGCTAAACACTTTTGTTTGTGTCTATGCCACTATAACAATACCTGATAGTTTACTGAACTCAAAGAAACAAAGATCCCTGTTCTAGAAAGTATCAAAATCTTCTGCACACAAATGTAAACTAGACATAAATTATTTCTTAATTGACTTTAAAGACATTTTAAGGCATCTATCCTCAACATATCCAGTAAAGTTGGGTAAACTCAGCTACAAAATCTGCACTTTCAATAACCCATGTTTTTATTTCTGTGTGTTAACACGTTGCACTCACTCATGCACACAGAAATGGAGATTGGTGGGAAAGGTACATTGGATCCTACCCAGAGAGGTACATCCCTCAAGCAGAGCATAGCACTCTCTGAAATCATGTCATTGAAACCCCTTGGACTGGACATCCAGCACATGCTTCATGAGCTGTGTAAGGCTGTTGGGTGTGGGAGAAGTCACATCTCATGGAAAGGTGCAAACCTCTACTTCCAGCTACAATGTTGACAAGAGTATAAGGATGACCTGCATCTCTTCCATCAGGTAGTGGACCCCATGGTGCTGAGAGAGGAAAGACTCTAGAAGTCTTCTAACTAGGCTTTAATTTCCCTGGTTTATTGCCCGGGTAAATTTTAATGTGTAAATTTTAACTTGGTCAGTGTGTGCTGAATTGAACATATGTAGATTAACTGGGTTCATAAAAGGACTGGAGATTCCAGGGGTGTTTGTCAGCATTGGCATATATAATGCAGAAACTGATACCATCTAATTTGGGGGCAGATTCTGATATTCAGGTACTCATGGCACAGAGATTTGTTTCCTTTAAGTGGGCTATTTTGTCAGCCACCACAATGAGGAGAAAGAAAAAGAATTTCTGTGGTAAGACTTAAAACTAAATGAAGGCGGAAAATGCCATTCACATGCTCAGCTTTGAGGGTCCTTCAAATCTTACATGCTGCCAAGGAGCTTGTTAAGAACTTGTGTGATATTTTTCAGACATACTCTCCAAATACACCATAATGTTCCCTTCAGAACCATTACAGCATGAACTATGACTACATAATAATAGCATGATGCAATATGGATTCACTTCATTCTCTTTGCAGTCAGGACAGCAGAGTATGTTACTCTTGTACATTCATACTTAATAGTATTGACATGGTTGTGAATGCAAATTTAGTTGATTCTTTATCATAGAGTCATAGAGTAGTTAGGGTTGAAAAGGACCTTAAGATGATCTAGTTTCAACCCCCTGTCATAGGGGCCTTGAACACTGCCCCAGATACTCCAGTTAAAAAGTGGTTTAATTATTGAGTTATCCCTCTTAGACCTCTTCAAGCCCTTATAGAATAGCCAGCCTATCATCCTGAAGTTTTTGTTCCTGTGGCTTTACATTTAGATCTTATTGTATTAATTTGCACCAGATCACCTCATAATCCTTGTCAACTGGTGTCAGTGATCTTTTCTTTTTGTTACCAACTTCTACCTTAATGACTGAGCCTTCTGTAAACCTTTGGGTTTTCTTCCAAATTGCTGATAAAAATGTTAACTAGAGTATGCCCATGGAGCTATCCCAGCAGAATTCCTATTCTGTGATCATTCTTCATTTAAATTCAAGTTTTGAAATGTCAGTTAACCAGTTTTCTATTCATTTAATGTGCAACATGTCAATTTTGTATTATCATGGTTTCTCAACTCAAATGTCATGAGTTCCACATCAAGTGTCATATAGAATCAAAGTATATCAACAGTGTTGTGTTTCACTTTCAGTCACAATTGAAAAAAAAGTCAGCAAATGTGTTTGATGGTATCTATTTTCCATATTGCACTTAGGTTGGCATTTACCATATTTCTCCTCTTTAATTATTTAGTAATTGAGTCCCCTGTCAGCCATTCCATTACTTTGCTCCAGATCAATTTCAGACTGACAGGACTATAATTATCTAGGTCATTAAGTTTATCCTTCTTAAATATTAACACAACATAAGTTTTCTTCCAGCTTTCTGGAACTTCCCCAGTTGTTCCAAGACTTGGCAAAAAGAAGTAATATCAATAGATTCCTGTCAGCTATTTAATGACTTCTGGATAGTAATTATCTGAAGTTTCCTATGCAAATATTTTTTTACTTCAGTAGCTTCCATTTAATGTTTCTCTTTGCTGATTTGTTCTTGTTGCTGTTGTTGCCTGGTAGTTCATCATCCTTGTAGAACATCACCAATTGTCTGTCTTTTCCTTAAATACAAAATACAAATATTTACTGAAGACTTCTTTCTTGTCTTCATTGCTCTTAACAAATCTTCCACTTCAATCTGACAAAGAACTGGTACCACTGTAAGGAGTATGAATGTATTTGAAAAATACTGTCCTTAATTTTCTGGCCATAAATTTCTTATTGGCTACACTTATTGGAAGAATTATTTATATAATTCCTTACTTCTACTCTGTATTCAATGTTGTCAACTTTTTTTCTTCATTTCAATGATTTACAATTATGTAGAGGTTTTCATTATTCCTTTGAGCTAGATATTTTTTTAACACATACAGCTTTCATAAGTTTGCAGCTATCATATAGAGTATTTGTATTTTCCAGTTATTGACCAGTTCTCTCTCATAGCTGATTTTCCTTTACAATAATTTTCAGTTTGATAAAAAGATTGCACTATCCATATTACTGCTTGGGTTTCATTCTTTTTACACCCATAAAGAGCAATCAAGCTATTATCATAACCACTAATATTTAGTTCTCTTATCAAGTCATATGATCTCTTCATTATTTGTGAAACGAGATCTCACATAAAATTGTCATTTTTTGAGCTTCCCTTCAGTAGTGGGTTAAGAATGTTTGTATGTGATGTTCAAAAATTCTGCAGAGGTTTTAGTACCAGCATCATGAAACTTTAGGCATGTGTCAGGCAGACTGAAATCTCAGATGATTGCACAGCTTTTTTTGCTCCTACACATTAGAGAAGGTACAAAGGCATCCAGTCATCCTACTCTCTTCTGTGATTTGCAGCAGCAGCTACTATCCCATCTAGTGTTTTATCCATTAGAGTATTGATCCATTGCATTCAAGATCATTTGCTTCTGAGCTGACAGTGTCCTGAAAACAGACTATGTCTTTTTTACCATAGAGTTCCACTCTTTTTTCCCCTTCTCTCTGCTTGATCTTTCCAGAATAGGTTATAAGCATTGATTTTAATATTCCAGTTATGCAGTTCTTCCTATCTCCTGCCAGTAATACCATCTAAACTGAATTTATAAATAGGTAATTCTGATTACTTTCTTTTTTTACCCAGACTCTTTAATACTGCTTTATAGAAAATCTACTACTTTTACATCCTTGACTAATTTTGGGTTTGCTATCTTGATTTCAGGCTGAATGAGGACTCATTTCCTCTTTTGTTTGGTTGGATTTGGGTTTTCTTTACATCAAATCTCTTTTAGCATTCATTTTCAGACTCTTTCTTAGCAGGCTGTTTGCCTTTGTTCTGAACAGGAGACCACTCAAACTGTGCCATCCTTTCACCGGCATCAAAAGACAGATGCTCCATGTTCAGAATCTTTTTTCCTGTCTTCCTACATTTGCCAGCCAAGCATCCTTGAGGATCATGCAGACATTTTCTTTAAGCAATATTCAGGGCTCCTTAAACTTGTTGAAAGTCTGTGAGACAACCACCTATGAAGCAGAGCCACTAATGTTTAATGTGTAATCACTGATGATCCTTGCTCTCTGACACTGGACTTCTCAATATTAAAAATACACCTCGAGCCCAGGCTGTGCAGGAACACTGGGCTGTTACCTACTTTTCCTCTGCAAAACAGTCTTTCTAATGATTTTTTTACCTCCAGCTTTTTCCCAGATTTGTTTGGCTATGATCCCTAAGTGTCCATTTTTGAAAAAACACTTCTCTTCTGGGGGATTCTGAAATTTGGGCAGGAGTGAATCAGAGATGGGGGAAAGCTGTCTGTTTTCATATTAAAATGTGGGCTGTTCTAACACATCTGCTTGAGCCCTTTTTTTATTGTTGCACAGAGAAAACAGAGCTCCATGGGCAGCCTAGTTCCTCGGCTAGCAGCTCCCATCTCTCTCCTGGATTGGCAGAATTTGGGAACTAGAGAGTGTAGGTTCTGAGACAGTATGTAAATTGAACAGAGGAACTGTCAAAAAAAATGAAACATTAAGAACTGGCTTGTTTTGTTAGAAGATTGATCAAAATCTCCATCTTTCTATGGGACATTTAAATGACAATAAACTAGCAGTCTTCACTGGAAAATGCAGAACATTCTACAAGAGAATTTATAATTAACTCTTCTCCTGTCCAGAGGAGAGCTATCTACATTAATTGTCTTTGACAGGTGAGGTCTGTCCTCATCTTGGTACAAGAGATAAGTTACTGGTTACAGCACATCTGGGTAAACTTGCACAGCTTTTTAATTACAACAAAAGCATTTATCACAAATGTCTTGTAAACTAAGTGTCAACAGTGTTTGAATTGCAGTTGCCCAGCCATAGGGTTTGATGACTTTAATAGAAATGATGAAACGTTATTCTGCATTCTATGATCAACTTTTCCTTCAACCCATTCTTATAGTCCCTATTAGTTCATCAAGCACTTGAAATAAGACTAATCAAATCCATTTAGTCACACATTGCCTTTTTTTGTCATCACTTCAGAAAAGATGTTCCATTCATTGTCCTGACGCATTACAAGTTGTGTTGCTTCATCAATTTAGAGCCTTGATTGATGAAAGACTCTTGATGTATGGCGATGTCACCTGGCAAAAAGTCTGATTGCTTCTTTGTTCTATGTATCAGTTTCCAGAGCTAAGCAAATGTATCCCCTGAAGATACCATATAGACACTGAAAATCCTCTAGCACCAAACTTTGCAGAATATGTCCACATGATACAGTACAAGCCAATGCCATGCAGAGATACTCTTTCTGGCTTTGAATGAACAAAACACGTCTTCACAGAAATGTCATACAATTTGTTACATTTTTGCAAGGAAAATATTGTAAGAATTGACAGAGCATAGCCTCAAAGATCTTAAACGTCCAGTTTCTATGCTGTGAAAAACAGGTTGAGTTACTTGGAATTGTGAATCACTTTTTGTATTGTGATGATTAGTTTACATACATCACACACAAAATAACATGGTAGAAAGCTGATACATTAAAACATCACAGATAAGTCACTGCCATGGACTGTTTTTCTGGAAGTGTTGTGGCAGGGAGCGAGACTGCAGAGTTTATACTTGAACATATGTATAGTAAGCAACTTGAGATCATCGTCATTGTGGAGGGGATTACTATGAACACTGTAATGATTTGTTTTTGTGTTATTTCTTCAAGCTATCTTGAAAAAATCAGTTCTTTTCATCAGTACCTCAAAGATTCTTCTCGAAAAAAGTATGAAGCAGACTGACAAAGAGTTTCTGAAAGCATTTTCAATTACATAAAAGGAAGCAGTTGGAATTTAAGAAACACAGGAGAAAAGAGTGAATATTTGAGTTAACAACATTGAGCTATAACATCCCAGCGCTTTATGTGCCATACTTCTCATTGGCCTCAATGGGAGCTCCTACTTCAGGCTTAGAACAGGACTTTGCCCTTTTTATCCTTGTACCCACAAATGACTACAAAGCACAAAGAAAAAGGCCAGTCTTTTCTGGGTGCTGAAGCATTTGTTCTGTCTTTCATGGCTTTTGAAATGGCAACCAGCCCCCGTGATGGTTCAAATAAGTGTCAGAATGCACTTTTTCTTCAGAGAAAGGAGGGCCAGTGAATCAAACTGCATCATTTTTCAAGGGCAGATTTGCAATCCTTGGGAATTTTAAAATGTGGATAGTACCATGTTAATTTGAGTGCTTCGGTAGTGAATGGGATAATTTAATGGCACCTTCCGCTCTCAAGTATTTCTTTCCTTGAATAGATTATTAGACAGTAAGGGTTGAAGATGCAAACCTTGACTCATAAAAGCATGTGTACATAATGAAGAAGCATTACAATGAATTATAAGCACTAGTAATAATTTAGGATCCAGAGGGCTTGTGACCTCTGCTTTTAAAAACATGGTTTAAATGTTATCATTCTACAGCACTGTCTTCACAACTCTTTATCTCCTAAATGCTTTTGGACACACAGACCATGGGATTAATTATATACTGCAAGCAACAATTCATGAATATTTAACACACTCATTTATGCTTAATGAATAAATTTGCATTTTGACAGTGTTATTTAATGTGTTTTAAGGAAATACTGCTCATTACCTTTCAATTTTGTAGATTAGGAGAATGTAATTGGAATGATAAGGTAGGAGAGAGACTGCACGATTTCCATGGGTTGTTCACACCATTTGTTCCCACAGGTCTTTGACTGAAGCAACCGTTTGGGTTCTGGGGGGAAGTTTCTGTGTATGATGGTTACTTCATCCCGGTCTGGGAGGCAAGCCCAGAGTGGAAAGGCTGAGGCAGGAAACCCCCCCTCAGCCTGGCCCCGCTCTTGGGCCTTGTCTAATTGCCTTTGGGGTGGGACCTTCCCTGCCAGGCACCGGTTTTCACTGGGGTAGAGAAGTGTCACTCTCGCGGAGTTGCCATGGCCCTGGGGCTGCCCTGGTGTGTTGACAGTCCTGTCTGGAGAGGCTGCAGGTTGTCCTGGAAGAGCTTTCCTGGTCTGGGCACAGCTGGGGAGGTTGGTGCCAGGGATATGGTGCCTCAGTGGACATCATTACTTGTCCTTCAGAGTTGTGTGCTGTAGTGCTTCTTTCTCTGCTCAACATCTCCCAGCAGCAGGAGCTCAAGGGTTCCAGGTGGGCGTTGTCCAGGCCTGTTCAAGGCACACCAATGCTCATGGCTCTGAGCTCTTGAAGCCATCATATTAACATCATATTGTGCTTTGTTTCCTGAAGACCTTGTTCATACAAGAACTCTT
Source organism: Psilopsiagon aurifrons (assembly GCA_025447955.1). NCBI lineage: Eukaryota > Metazoa > Chordata > Aves > Psittaciformes > Psittacidae > Psilopsiagon > Psilopsiagon aurifrons. The sequence continues at coordinate 26,661 of JAOEHY010009586.1, forward strand.
TTTAAAAAGAAAGAATAAAAAAACCAACTAGCAACAAAAAAAACCCCTCAACCACTCACATTTAAAAATGCAGTTCGTCTTGCAGAAGCATCTCTGAGCTGATCTGTGTACGTTTCAGCAGTTCGAAAGCAGGAGGTAAGAGAAAAATAGCTTTTTTTCTTTTTGTGTTGTAAGTTTTTAAGCCTGTCTGGTGGCTTGTGGAAAGGGAAAGCTGTGGGGAGGAGATAAAACTTGGAGTTTATTCTGTCATCCGTTCTGATATGAAGACTGTGTGTCATTCAGATTTTTAGGATTTTGTTTGGTTTTCTGTTCTCAATGGGATTAAGTACTGAACCTTGGTACTTTGATGTCTTTGCTTTGCCTTTTAAGCATGTATTTAAGCAACTCAAGTGTTTACTTAGGGGTAGAAATGCTTTAAAGATTTTTTAGATAATACAGAAGGATTAGTTTCAAATAGTCAGAAGTCAGAAGAGAATTGCCCAGGTCTTGATGGTCTCAGATATGTCTGTACTTAACAGCAATGCACGCAACAAAATATCTCACAGGTTTCCTGTATTTAATACAAGGGGTTGATATCATAAAGCAGTTTATAAAATTGCTTACCATTTGCTTCTTTAACGAAGTATATGCATTGTTTCTATTAGTCATTTTGAAGTGCCATATGGTGGCAGATACTAATCCACAATGTGTTGCCATAGCTCTCTCTGATCACTCTTGAAAACAACATAATTACCCAAATGGTGACTTGACCTTTCATTTGGTTTTAATGGACTGTTTTCTAATCACACTTCTAATCAAAAAGAATTGTATGAAAAGTTATTGTTGAAGTTGGCTACATAAGTCTTGTCTGAGAAGGGAAAATCTTCAGGCCTGTATCAGGCCACCAGCTGTCTGTTCAGCACCCAGCCTACTGGTATCTTGATTCTCACCAGGGGGTTCTGGAAATAACTTTGAAGTTAAGCAAAACAAAAATTTGAAATGTGAAAACTGTCTCTTGTATCCTCTCCGTAGCGAGGCATAAGCAAAGCTTTGCCATACTCATTGTCCTGCGGGAATATTCCTACACAACATTAATAGAGGCGGATGTACAAACAAAGCTTAGATCTGTGTTTTGGTGTTCTTCTCTTTTGCATTTTGTGAGGCTTAAAATCTTAAGATACTATTTTGACTGCCTCCAGCGTGCTAAAAGCCGATGATTTGCACTTAGTGATGTAACATCACTGTACATCTCAATATCAACAATTATCTTACAGTCTGTCAGGGACTTAAGGTGTTTCTGGTTTTAATATATCAAAAGATTCTAAGCCTCTGGTGGAATGCATGGGGCAAATATATGTGAACTTCCTGCAACTCACCTTTTTACTTTATCTCAAACACAGAAGATTTTTCAGGGCCAAGAGAAGGTGTGTGCAGGTCAGTCGTCTCCCAGAGAAGGCTTGCCAGCCATTCTGAATGTCTGCAGTGAGTGCTGATGGGCTCTGCCAGAGGCTTGGATACGCATGTGCTGCAATGGACAGCTGCAAAACTCTCCTTTCCTCCTGCTTGGGAAGAGGTTCTTTTAGTGTTTGGGAAGGGAGCTTTTAGCCCTGGTTGCAAGTTTTTCTTCTTGATTTGGTCACAGAAATGGTTAATATTGTTGATAATGTTTAAATCAAAGAAACTAACCATCATTCTTGAGTAAATGCTTTGCGCGTCTTACCCTTTTGTTCTGATATTTGATAGCCTCCCTGGTTTTTCAGTCAGAATAATTTTCTGCCTGGAATGTGAAATGATCTGGACTTAGCATACTGCCTTAACCGTTCTATCAGTAGCAGTAAATCCCAAAATTTCTGAGAATGGCAGGATTGAACCCTTATTTCCTAAGTATATTTTCTAAGATATTTATTGCTGAAAACATGTGTTGCTTGCCCCTGTTTTGATATGGCATGAAAGCAATAGAACTCTTACCTTTAAAACTGTTTCCGCTGGGAAATCTTGTATTTGTGGATATGGTGACTGATTATATGCATCACAAAACAAAAATGCATTATTGAACAGTAACAACTGTCTGAAAATAATCTACCATTTCAAACAGTTGAAGGCCCCAGTGTGACAAGTCACCACATATTTAATCACTCCTCTTTTGATCAGTCTACATACTAACTAGATAGAAGATACTAGCTATAAAGCTATAAAGACATGAAAGAATCAGTTTAATTCCTCCCATGCCACACCTTCGGGTATGCCTAAAGTCATGTTTGATATGGGCACAACAGGCACGAACCTAGATGCCATCAGACCCCAGTATGCCCGGTTGCCAGTATACTGGTTTTCTCCAGTATTAAAGATTTAAAACTTCTGGAAACCAAAAGATTGTTCAGGATAGATTAAGATTGCCTTCTTACTTTGGTGATCCACATTTACTTGTTTAATTTAACTCAATAATATTTTGCCTGAAAATGCATGGGAGCTGGGAGATGAACAAGTAGTCTATAACTTTTCCTGAATTTTATTCACATACATGTTTCTGTTGAACAAGTAAGCAAATTGTATTCAGATACATGAGAAATTCTTAGAACATGTTTGCTTTGGATTTTCCAAAGCAGTGGTACTCGCATCCAAATTATACAAAACCAGTATGTTCATAACTTAGAATGCACTTGTTGCCTATAGGAATCATGTCTGGGGGCAATATGTAATTGACTCAGAGTCAGATGTGTTTCTTCTGTGGGCAAAGCAAGGTAACTTTTCAGAGACACAGAAGGCACACTCTGGAGCATTCTTTCTTTTGCTGCTGTATTTCCTCTGAACAAAACATTGCTCTCATGCTATTAATGATAATGAAAGTACTAAAATCTCTCAATAAGAAAATGCTTGACTTAATAAAGGCATTGCCATTTCTGTCCAGGATCAGCTTGATTTCATATGCAGAAATTTCTATGGGTGTTTTTATAAATGCTTTTATTAGGCCTGGGAAAGCATCCTCTGGAACCCCTATGCTTTCAGGGCACAGCATGAATACTGGAGTCAGGCTATTTGGAAAGATAACACAGTAAAAGTTTTACTTCAAAATTCTGTATATTATCTCAACCTAAAAATGTTGATACCTGAACAGAGTGCTGATACACTCATTTATAATGAAATAACTAGACCTTCCTGAGCTTTTGAAGGTTACGTGACTGCATCTCATTTCACTGATATAAATAAAAGCTGAAGTTTCTTGTTACCCCATAAGGCCAGTCATGCCATTGTCTTCCAGATTCATTTGAAGATGTTGTCTTTGATCTAGAAAGCTGAATAATCGGAGTGAATCCTTAGAAGAAGCTCTTGTCAATACGGTTTCTGTACTTAGTGTCAGCGATGGGATGTAAGCCACAACCCTATTACTAGTTCAGGGAGTAATGAAGTCTGATTACCAATGGGTTTGTCCTTAATAGTCTGCATTTCTCCATTGACTAAATTCCAGATTTCTCCATGTCCCTTAAAATCCTTATACTCTGTGGCATCTCTATATCCTCTTGTCTTTTTCCACACTTTTCCTATCCCTTTCTTCCTTCCCCAGATGCACTTTTTACTGGAGTAACTTCTGAAGATGGCTTCAGAGCTCCTTCTCATATTCTGCCCCTTCTGATGGTCAAAAGAAAGTATGCTTTGGCTGGTCATAGTTATGTGTAGACTTCTGGTGCAGTTAATAAATGTGTACTGACTCACCTGTTCGCTACTTCCTCCCAGCCTCTGGGCAAATGACAGACAGTTTAGACTGCTCCTGCCTTTCCTACATGCACAGTCCTAGTAGGGGTTCTCTCCTATTAGTTGGCTGCTGAGCTTCATTAAACTCATGCTATATTTGAGACTTCAGTTTTCCTGTGAAATCAGTTTTAAATTACCCAGTAAAAACCAAAGTTAATAGGTGGAGGCAGAGAGACTTGCAAAAATCAGCGTCTGTGATCACATAAGCTTTGATTGCAATGAGTCATTAAGGTTAAACAAAAATAAGTGGGAAGGTGGAGGCAGTGGCTCACCATTCCTATGGACATCTTTGTGAACTTTCAGGACTAGAATGTTTGTTTCCCCTTTGGTCACAGAGACAGACAGGCTGAGGGCAGGCAGCAAGCAAATCTTGGTGAAACTATTGGAAGGTTGTATAATATTTTGCTTTAGGTGTCTTTCTTGCTCCTGTCTTGCAAGTCTTAAATAATTTGTTTTTTAAGAGGTTGTCTAGGTGCCAGGAGGCACCTAAATTGTGATGTATTAGATATATTAGTGCTAGAACAATTAATCAGAGGTGAGAATGAAAGTCTGCAGGGAGATGTAGAATAGGAAACTATGGAAAGATATTTGGAGAAGTCTGGACTGACAGCTGGTCCGGAGGAGAGGAAAGAAAAGAGCAGCCCGACCTTTCTGAGCTGCCCTTCTAAGAGGTCAGAGGAATGAAAAAATAATGGCAGCCTTCAGTCTGGAAAAGGGCAGCAGGAAGAGAAGGGCAGCAGCTGAACTCAGAAACAGCTGTATATTCAATTAACATTTGCTGCCCGCAATCCCATAATTTTCAGCCAGGATAAAAGCTGTTCTCCTTAGTGTCCATTTCACAAAGTAAAATCTAATTAGTAAAATGTCTAAAAGTTAATGAAGAATACACAATGTCAGAAAATACGTTCTAATGAAGTGCAGTCCTCTCATACAAGCACTTGTGCTGTCATAAAGTCTTATCTGTAAGTAAAATCTTGGTGTCAGTGCTAATAAAATACCATCAGTAATGGGCCAGGAGGAGCACCATGCAAACTGTCCAGCCGTCTCTAAAGAGGTTCAACTTTAGTGTTAATGAAGACTCCCTGTAGATACATGCATGAAAGCATCTTATTAATTTCCGGGCTTTGCCTGCCATTCCTATCTGCTACTGCAGAATGTTGGACAATAAACCCATGAAGATGCTTTATCTACGCATGTAGGGTGCAAGCACTGCTTTACTTTCAGACTGCTGCTTTTATATACGCACAGTCCAGCTTGAGCTACTTCCCCAAGAAATTCCCAGTAAAAAGAATACTCAGAGAACTGTCTGATGAGCTCTAGATATCACTGGAGTTCCCCAGGGATCCAGCTGACAGCGCATTTATTTGGCAGTTAAATACTTGATACTGGAATATAGAAGTTGGAATATTACACTTTGGGTGCTGTAATATCTCAAGATGAAAGTTTCTGATATGAGACTAAAATTCAACATTACATAATATAGTATTTTACCCCTACACAGTGAAATCTCAGCAGATTCATCTCTGGAAGAGTTTCCAGGGAATATTATGCATCTGTGGGAGATGAATTAGAAAGGAAATAGGTATTGAAGGTCTTTGAGTTTGCGCATGGAGACTGAACCAAAAAGCATCAAGCCAAGAGGCTGACACAGAGTCCATTGGTTGCATTTTAGAGCTTTAAAACACAGAAGATTTTTTTTTTTTTTAAATAAAGTTGGTTGAATATAAGGAAAATAAGCTTTAATTAGACAAAGGCAGGCATGTTAAAAAAGAAGAGAAAATGTGTGCAGCAGCACTGCAGAGAACAAGCCCAGACTGTGTGTGGGAGTACATCAGCATTGCTCTGTTGAAGCCACATGGAGGACTGGGCATGAAGATTGAGTCCTACAGAGATCTTAGGTCATTTCCTCCTGAGCCTCTGTTCTGCTGTCTGCAAGCTGGTCAATTGCACATTAATGGAATCTAAATATTATCATTTCAAATGTCTCCTCTTTTTACTACAAATATGGAAATTAATTTCAAGCTCTGGTTGTGTCAAGATCTAAATACAAATAATATCCAACTAGGACACAAGAGAAGTATAGTGAAAAGCCTCTTCTCATTATATAGCTATCAAAAACACTAAAAAAACATCAGGAAGCACATTCGCTATTTTGATCTCTGAGTGATTAAATAAAATTGAAAGTATTTTACAGGGAGATACAGAATGATAGTTGTGTGACTTGAAGAGAAAGGAACAAAAGGCGTAGTTGGAAAAATTATGTTTCCCTTGAGGAAATAAATGTGAAAGAAAAGTCAACCTTCAGCAAAGGAGATAGGTGTGATTAAAAGAAAAGATATAGAAGTGATCCCTAAAGAACAGAAAGTACAAGAAGCTCTTCTAAGAGGTGGCTGAAAGGTAGGGAAAGAAATCTGTTACCAGGCTTCCTTAGAAGAGTTATGCATAACAAAATGCTGAAGAAAAATTAATATACTAGAGACTTTCTGTGTAAGTACATATTCAGGCTCAGATAAACACTCACATTTCACAGCCTTTCCAAGAGTAAGAATCTGTGAAGATTTTAACACTAACCTGGTGTTCACCTCTGTCAGCCGGTTCTCTTTATTTCATACTGTCTGAACTAGGTTTTGTTTGTCTGGTTCTTGGTTTGGTTTGATTTTTCAATTGGCATCTGTGGTTAGGGTGAAAATCGTGGTGGATGAATTAGAAATACTTCCTACTTCAATTATGATTGAGTGGATTTGCCACTAGGAATATATCTTATGATTGATTCTGGTTTAAATTTTGTACCTTTTTACACTAAATAGTGCATCAGAATCAGATCCTTTGCTGTGAGGTGGAGCCCAGAAAGGGTTCAGTGAGAATACTATGTTAAGGTAGTCCTTCACCCCAATGAAAGTTCCTGTATCTTAGCAAGGATTTCAATAGTAGCGTTTTGCCAGAAAAACTAGCGGCAGTGCTGGGCCAGCAGTGAAGCAGTGAGCAGAGGTTTAAGGCATGTTGTGGAAACTGACACTGAGCCCCTTACCGCTCTCCATTGAGTTAAAAAGGAGAGAATTAAGCTGTTCAGAGTTGCATTGCTCTAGACACTCTTTCATTCTTGAATACCTTGCAGTTTTTATGTTGTATTTACATACTTAAGCAGCTGTAATGTTAAGTCTGTGATAATAAACAGAATGTCCATTTGAAAGCCTTTAGAAATTATCAGAGACACCCTTTTCCAGGTGGTTAGTTCTGAGAGAAGTACGCTATATGTGAGTAATGCAACTGTCCGTGCCCCCTGCCTTGTGTTAGGCTGGATTTGATAAGAACAACATTTCATAACCCTTTTTTAGTTTTAAAGATTATGTCAGGGTTGGGGGGGGTTCTTGAGGTTTGGGATTTTTTTTGAGGTTGGGTTGTTTGGGTTTTTTTGAAGCTTAGTGGTACAGTTTACAAAGACTGATAGAACACTAACTTATAAATGTGATATTTACAGCATTTCTTCTACTGTACCAAAAAACTCAGTGGAGTTTCGCTGGGGTTTTCCCCTTGGCTGGTTAAATATTTTAAAGAGTTTTATTATTTGGATGGTATATGAAGTGAGTAAAGGAGAAACCCATTGGCTAAATGTAGCCCCTTTAAATTGCTGAAACCAGCTCCTTACCCCAGGACAGTTATCTCTTGTTAGTACCTTTGTTGTTAAGACATGGTTAACAAATTTTCCTGTGGCTTCCTCATGTAATTTTACTGTGAATAATTAACACTTGAATGGTGTGCATGGATGCCTAAATTACATGATATTGTGCCTGTTACTTGAGTGGATGCCCACAATGTTTTTAATCAGAAAGTGAGCCTTGGTAGTGCCTGTTAAAGGGTTTATTGGCTTATAAAAAGGAGAGACAGCTGTATAAAGTGCAAAGGCAGTTGGAGGTACCCAGGCAAGAACTACAAATGGAAGAGCTTTTAGAGGAGTACAGTATTCTGTTTGAATTAATGAATTAAGATATGAAATAGCAAGTACTGCGTACCCACCCTCATTGTTAGCTATATAGTACTTGTATTTAATTTAAAGTTATATATCTTTAATTGTTCTCTCTTCAGGGCTCCTCCAAGCTTCTCTTAGCAGTGATTCTTAGAATGTCATATAAGCTTTTCTTACATAAATGTATTCACACATAGATACATATTAGAGAGGGTTCATGAATACTAGTGTGAATGGGACTGCATTTGTACATATATAGAAATGCTTATCCAAAGCGGAAAGCAAAAATCCATTTCACCTTATTCCTGGTCTCTGAGACAGGATGAGCACACCAAGAACAGCCATGACAAGTGTATTTCTAAAATCTTTTAACAACAGGCAGCTCATTCATAAGGGCAGATGCTCATTTGGCGTAAACTAGGTACTTCATTCACTAATCTTGCTATGCCAATTTTCACTGAGAATCATCTCCATAATTTTCAGAGTATCATTCTCTATGTTTATTGCCCAGAGTGCTGTCTCGCAGGACAGTCAGATATAATGACAATGGATATGGTATAAATAGACAGAGACAGATCTCTATAGGGATCATTTTGAAAGAGCTGAATGGAAACAACCTCATTTATTTTTTTCCCCAGCTTCACAAATATGCTTTGCAGTAGGGCTGTGCCTTCTCATTCTAAATGAACCCAAACAAAAACCCATGTATCTTTTCTATGTACATTATGGTTCCTCCGGGAGACATCTGTATGCCCAATTATACAAAGTCCAAGAATCGTTTTACAGACTTACCATCCAGGAAATGCAGTGACACAACCAGATTGCTTATAATTGTGTTTTTTAATTGGCTTCCTGAAACATTAAAAAAACCACTGAAAAGCAGAGTTACTGAGACTAGGCTCCATGCATAACACTGCTTTGCATGAATAAGCCTCTGATTAATTCTGAGACCCCTTAAAACATATCTTAGCCACCCAAAAAACGTAAACAGCATTTCTGCATTCAAATTGGCATCCACATCGCTCGTTTAGTGTATCTGGCCTCCTACTTCTTTATATTCCTTCACCTTCTTGGCCAGTTTTTCCATTCTGTCTCAGTGTCATAAATTCATACCTTCCTCTTGATAATTCTTCTGCACAGGAGACAGTAGCTTCCAAATAAACAAAGTTTTTTTTTTTTCCTTACTATAGCCAACTGAAAACTTTTCTGTCTGTAGTGGGGGTATCACTGCACTATCCAGAGTATATGTCCTTTTGGAGTATAAAGGAGCATGAATGTATCAGTTGAGACAAGAAAGTCAGCTGAGATGTAACTACCCTCTTTAAAACTCTGTATTCCACATGTCTAAACTTCATATCAGACACAGGACCATACATACATCTCTTCTGCTTTTGCCAGGTTTTTATTAATTATCTTCAAGGACAGCAATATGTTTATATTAGTATTTTTAGGACAAGTCTTTACTGTTTTGTTTATCATTTTTTTACGTAATAAAAATCGCAGTTTACAGTGTTATAGAACAGCAGGGAGGAACTTCTAGATCCCAGATTCTCACTGAAGTGCAGCTCAGGTTTAGTTCAGAAGAAGGAGGAGACAAACCCATACTTTCACTTGCCCTGCCCTGGTGGTTATTTGCATTTGCACTAAGGTAGAGCGAAGCAGCTAACTCTGACAATGGAGTTCAGGTGTTACTATCGCCCCATCTCTGCTGTGGCGGCTACCTCTCACCTGTTTCTAAAATATTTTGGAAGCTGTCATCCCATTTTGGATTTTTGTTTCACCCTCCTCCTTGCTGTGAGTTAATTTTCCCCTTTAACGAGGAGCTGAGGAGGCAGGCAGAAAGATGCTAAATGCAGCAAGATGATAGAGAAATCTACATTTTCCTGAGAAGGTTTAACACTGGCAGGCTTAATCTCAGACTTTCCCTTTCTTAGGCTCAGACTGACCATAGCTAAAAGGACAAACTGAGCCAACTCTGTCAGGTGACCACACTGTCAGCTACCTAATCTTTCAATATATGATAATGGCCTGAGTATGGTATGCAGTAACTGAAAACAGAAAGAAAATCTTTTTTTTTTTTTTATTTTCAAACTCTTGTCTGAATGGGGAGGTGTCATGGGTTCAGCAGTAGCAGTCATTTTTCTCCTTCTTGGTAGCTGGTGCAGCACTGTGTTTTTGACTTGTGGC
>JAOEHY010009587.1:0-18676 GCA_025447955.1 Psilopsiagon aurifrons
GTTTTCAATTTCAAAGGAAACTGAAATTACATAGAAATTAACTGAGTGTTTCTCTTTGCTCAGGGAACCCTCTGAAAGCTTTTGCTTACATCACTGTCAGTATTTCAGATGCAGATCTTAGGAAGTGTAAGTATGTGGTTTTATTCATTGTATTTTAAGTAATTAATGGTTTTGAGCCAGGTTGCATTACTGAAAATGCATCTAATGTTGTCAGATCAGGATGTGGTCGAGGTAGACCCTGTTTTCTTCTATTGTCATGTTCCTTCCCTTTAAGCTGCAGTTTTGTTTAAGTTACTTTACAGGATCTCTCAGTAAATAGGTGTAAGCACATTAAAAAGGTTTCTTGTGACTGAGATGAGTGACTTCATGAATTTGTTCTAACCCTTGTAGGAAAAGTTATAGGAAATGTGCTTCAAACACTTGCATTGGGTCTGTAAAAACATTGTGACTTAATATGAGAGTAAGCCCAGAAGAAGAGTTTATGTAAAGCATGCTCCTGTTACAGCAGTATTACGAATCCCAATGTCGTGGGGTTACAGAACTAATTGCAGGGGTATAAAACCACCCGTGCCATATGTAGCAGCAAAATGGCAGGTGAAGATGCCTGTTCCCAAAGAGAGCAGTTGGAAATACGGCCTTTTTTGTAGGGAATGCTACCTTTAGGAATGGGAAAGCTGTTGGAAAGTGACTGTTTAAGAGCCCTTGGCACTTTGCATCTTAAAGTTCCAAGTACACCACTTTTCTCTGGTTTTCTGTAGTCCTTAACTGCATTTTTCGACGTGCACAAGAAGCAAAGTCAAGAAGAGCCTATCTGACAGTAATGTAGAAACATCAGGGTACATGTATCTGAATTACTTGAATGAGTCTTTTGAAGTCAGAACTTGAATTTTGGATGTGGGCTTTCTTGTTTAAGACTTGGGTATTAGACTTTTAATGTGGAAACTTAAAGGAAGTGAGTAATAATATCATGCTGAAGAAACTTCCAGAAGAAGGCATAGTTAAGCCTGAGGTGTGGTTTTTTGGGTCTTTTTTTTTAATGGAGAAAATGTTCATTTCCCATCTCCTTGTTTTACAGGCATGACAGTTTTAAATAAAACAAAATGGAAAGGTGGGACACTGCAAATTCAGTTGGCCAAAGAAAGCTTCTTGCACAGGTAAATATGAATTTAAAAACCCCATGTATATGTTGCAGCTGAAGTTACCCCTTTTCTGATTATCTGATAGTATTATGATTGTGCTTTCTGTTGCTACACTCTTAATCGTCCTAGATTTTATTGACATTGGTGCACTGTTGATGCTCGTTAGATACTGCAACATGTTTTGCATCATTATTCCCTTAAAGGTAGCAGATGTGCTAATTCTTTGGGTAGGAGTGGTTGCTCTTCTGTGGAATAGAGTTGCTACCAGTTGTAATGTAGCAAACAGGCAGGCTTTTTATCATGTATGATGTGCTTGTTGGTACAGGCTGGCCAGGGAGAGGGAGGAAGCAAAGCTGCAGAAAGAAAAGCCACAGAGAAATGGCCAAACGTCTCTGTTAGAATCGCTGAAAAAGGTGGGAGTTGTGGACTTCTTTATGAAAGCGGTACCGGGTACTGAGGTGCCAGATCATAAGGTATGTTGGGGCAGGTGTGAAGAGAACTAAAGCAAACCAAAAGCCAGAATTGGGCATGGTCTTCTTACATCTGTATTTGGGTCAAATCTCTACCCTTTATATAAGGAAACCTTTATGAAATGTCCAGCTTTGAAAAGCAGTCTAAGGACGTACCTTATGTGTAGACTTTTTCCTTGTGTGGAATGTTCCTGGTGTTCTTTGTAACAGCTAAAAATCGTCTTGATCAGACTCTTGTGATGTTAAATTACTCCTTTATGTTGGAAGCATCTTTATGTACCCCTTAAAAGCACTTAGGCAGAGTTTGTGTCTTCTTTTTTATATAGCATATGTATTTTTGACGGCTTGATTCTCAGGAGCTAATCTCTATGCTTCTGTATGTTTAGGGTCGTGGTCTACACGTACTTGTAAAATTAAGACCTGGAATGAAAGCACTGAACATGAACATTTGGGCAACAAAGGTTATACTTCCTGTAAAGCTGCAAAGCTTTCAAAGCTATTTGCTGAGCACAGAGTGGATTTGGAGGGTGATTTGGGGTTCAAGTTTGTTCCTTTTTTATTTTTTTGTGAAGGAAACTAACTTGCACAGAACAAATAAATCTCATTGAAGAGCTAGTCACAGATGGTCCTTTATGAGTGTTTCTGTTATCCAAGAATATGCATCTTGTTTTATTACAGGGTTACTTCCATTCTTTGTTTGTTTTACACTGGTTATTTTTTCTTCTCTTCCAGAAATGGGTTGTTGGCAAATTTGGAAGAGTCTTGCCTATCCTGCACCTCAGGAATCAACAGAAAAAGAAAATATCCTTTTCCTCTTGGTTGGGCATAGGCACAATTCCTTTTTGTTTGTCATGTGGGGAAGTTGTGAATGCTCCATCCCTGGCGGTGTTCAAGGCCAGGTTGGACGTAGCTTTGCGTGATACAGTTTAGTGGGAGGTGTCCCTGTTCATGGCAGGGGGTTGGAACTGGATGATCTTAAGGTCTTTTCCAACCCTAACTGTTCTATGAGTCTATGAAATGTTTGCTTCGCAGTCTGAAAGTGTGACATAGTAGCCAACACTGATGCACTGGATTCCCTAAGTAAATCTTTTAGTAGGCTTGTGTGATTTGAATGCATTGTTTAGACTGCAAGTCAGCTGCTTAAAGGCTTACGGTTCTGACACGAAAAAGGATTCCGAGTTGTCCTTTCACACAGAATCCAGCGTGTTCATAAAGACTGGAAGTTTGCTTGCTGAAAGCGTCATGTTGGGTTAGTTCCTTAACTCAGATTCACGTTATGAAATATGACCCATCAAAATACTGCCATAACCTTCGAAAGCTGGAGGCAGACTTGACAAATGTCGTTCCTGTTTCTGAGCGTTCTTGGCACTTGGAAGAGAGAGGTGACAGCATAAACACAAAGCGGAAAGGAGAGTCACCTGCAATGAAGAAGCCACCTAAAAAACTGAGGCAGCTGGGCAATGAGGCTCTGAATGGAGCCGTAGTTCTCCCCTCTGGGTGCCAGTCAACTTCAAAAACCTCAAGTTCACCACAGCTAGATCAACGATCAAACCGGAAACCCAAAGAGAAGTCTAAATTGCCTCCATTGAAGAGTCTTAATAGTAAAGTGTCTGGGAGAGGCGTATTACCAGATGAAAGCAGTGTTTCTTGTGTTACACTTCAAAATAATACAAGTGTTTCTGACAGTGATACTGATTCTGAAGGGGAAATCAGAGCAATGGTAGAGAGACAGAAAGTACAGAAAGCTGAAAATGGCGAGGCTGAAACTGACCACTTGGAAATTGCTGGGGACCATTCGGAATTAAAATACAGTAGTTACTGGTCCTTAAGCAATCCAGATGCCATGAAGCAAGCTATCAAAGGAAGCTTCAGAGAGAAAAAGATTACAGAATGTGATAATGGTTATCAGTCATCAGATACAGATGAAATTATTGCTAAAGGTAAAACTCCACATCTACATAACAGGAACTCTACGGTTTTAGACAATTGTAAACCGATGAAGGTGGAAAATGAAGAAATCTTAACTGAGAAAAAAAGGGATTTGGTAAATAAATCCTCAGTAAAAACTCATAATTTAAAAGACTATGTTGAAAAAAAAGGCAAAAAGCAAAATTCCCAAACTGCTGCTTTAAAGAGCGCAGCAGGTAACAGTACAACAAAGGCAAGTGATAGCGAAAGCTCTTGTTCAGAGCCTGAGAAAGAGGAGTCTGAAAGCAGTTTGGATTATGAATGCATGATGCAAAACTGTTACCACTTAGACCTTACGTTGGATGACTTACAAGAATTAGCTACTGGGACACGTGGAGAAGAATCGGGCAGTACACTGAGCTCTAGTCAGTGTGGTGTTGAAGAGTATCCTAAGGGTAATGGTGGAAATAAAACAAACCTTTCAAAGTTTTCCCCTGCCATTAGGAAAGAATGCATCTGTCCTGAAGATATAGTTGCTGCGATTTTCGCAGGAGAGGAGGATACTGATGAAGCAAGTTTCAAGGGACAAAATAATCCGCATTTGAAATATCAGCCCTTCAGAGGAATGGGGTCCCTTTGTGAGAAGGAGTTACCCAGGGACAGCGCTGGTTTAGAGAAGAGATCTGTTGAAAGATCAGATCTTGAAGCTTGTGTGTCTTCCTGTGGGGAGGAGTCATCTCAAAGACAGCAGAAGAACCATCCAATGTATTCAGTTGAACTCGGCAGTGAAAAGCAACAAAATGCACATTGTGAACCGCAAGAGGAACTGTCAGATGCTGCGTCCTTTGCAGGTCAGAGAGGTCAGCCTGTGTCCAGGCAGGACTTGCAAAGAAAGAACAAAGGTGCAAGTTCTGCACGATTCAAGCAAAATTCAGAGCATGGAGATGCTGCTTCTCGTACTGATCAAAGTGAAGATGAGAGCAGTGATGTGGATAGTAATGCTGCAGTGTCAAAGAAACACACTAAACCACACCGGAAAAGCCCCAGACTACTTTCAGAACAATCGAAGGAGGATGTAAGCAACCAAAATCCAGAACGTGAAGCTGATAAACATGAAGATAGGAAGAGAAGCTTTCTGGAAAATAAAGAGCTTTGTCTTCATGCTACTGCTTCAAAGGAACGTAGATCAGAAAAGAAGCAGTTGCGGGATAACCAAAGGAGGCTAGCAGCTCTAGGAGAGAGACAGAGAGAGAGGGAGTTACAGAATAAACTCATTCAAGGAGCTCTCTCCAATCTGGTAATGACACTCACAACTTCTTTCCTAATAGTATGCAGTAAAAGAAACAGGGAATTAATAGATGTGGTTTAAGATACTTTAAAAATCATTGTTTGGAATTTTTGATTACATTGCCACTTTTCTTATGAATGTATATATGAATGCTAATGAATGCTAATTCCTGGAATGTCTTCTAGAGTTACAAGAGGAATAGTAGATTTCTCCTTTCATGTCATGGAAACATCTTTTAGATACTGTGTATGACTGTAGCAAGTATTCACCAAGTTTGATTTGAGAGTTTCACTCTTCCACAGGATAGCCAGCCAGCAGGCAAGCATAAACATGTGATATTTCATTCAGATGTGGAAAGTGAAGCTGAAGTAGATGAGACATTGAAGAAAGATGCCGGTTTGGGAAATATGCATGAGGACGTAAGTGGACGCAAGTCCAGTATTCTGTAAAGTAATTGCATATGGGTATGACTGTGCCTTGTATTCCATATGAACGTGATTATGCCTCTTTTTCTGAAGACTCTTTTTCATAGTGAAGTGACAGAAAAAAGTAGGTCAGGTTTGAATTAATGGGAAGGATTCCTTTTTTTTGGTAACATGGGGTAGGTTTCAAAGAATTTAACCATGCATCTGCTAAAACTGGAGAGCTTGGAGAACGTGTAAGGAGTTTGAGATTTGGATAAAAGATACTCTGACTTGGATGAAAAGACAAAGAATGCTGAAGTTACATTAATTAATTAGTTTTGAAATGTTGCTGCTTTTAGTTAAAGGAGAGGGAAGAGTTTTGGCTTGAGTACTGTAGAGGGACTCTGGTCTTTCCAAGCCTGTGGATGAAGAATCTGTATTAATTAACTGTATTAATGCAGTGTCGCCTTTTTTAATGTAATGTTGGGGTCCAGGTAAGTTGTGTGAGACTTCCTCCATACACTGCACCTGTGACCTTATTTAGCAGACTCCTCAGGATTTTACTGCCTTGCTTTCAGCACAAGTAAGCACTCACCGGAAGAGATCTTCTTGTGTCATATTTTCTTAGTCACATCTCAGCTAAAGGGTCAGGCCATTGGGTTTGCTTTTGTTGGTTTTTTTTTATTCATAAGTGTTGTAAGATTCTGACCATTTTCACTATGTAATTAAAACACTTTCTCATTTATCCTTGTGTTTATCACTCCTTTCACCCATGTATATCCTTACCCTGTGTTTAGAATCCATGCCCTATAATTCCCCCTTTCTTTAAAAGAACTTATGATGAATGGAAAGCTGTTTCAAAGCCATGGAGCACTTACCTTTTGCAATCGTTGGTTTTGATCAACTGACTTAAACTATATCCTTGAGTTTATGCCGTAATTGAGGATATAGTTTGACATGCAAATCTTTAAGTATCTCCCTTGACATAATCAGAAATTTGGGGGTTCGTACCCAATTATCATCCTGTAACAGCCAAGTTACCCTTTACATGGATATTTTGTTTATGCTAAAGTTTAACAGTCTTAACTATAAAACAGAATTGTATGAGTTGTGTGTACAATATCGGAGTTGAAATGCATGGATCAGTAAGTGAGCTGCATGTTCCAGAAATACACTTCTGCAGATAAACTGGAAAGCACATGAACAAAGCTGATGCTGATTTATTTTCTCAAATCTATGTAAACTGCTGCTTTTTTTAATTTTCTTTTTATCAAAGGATAAATCCACTCCTAAAACCTTGAGCAGACTGTTTGACAGCAGTGAGGATGAGCAAGATGATGTGGACGCTGAGAGATTCAAAATTAAGCCCCAGTTTGAAGGCAAAGCTGGTGAAAAAGTGAGTGAACCCATTATTGTAACGTAGTCTTCTTCTAAGTCTCTGTTACAGTGCTTCAGAAGTACATCACACGTGGGTTTGCATGCTTGCTGAATGTGATTTTGAGAAAACTGCAATGGAATTCCCTGAAGTAGAGAAAACAGTGGCCATGGAGGAAGTGATATGTGTTGGGGAGTGGGAGAAGTTTCTCTGAGGTTGTCATCTTTGAAGTTACTGAATGTTGATTTTCTTCTCCAGTGCTCAATAGTGTCTTTCATTTTGGTTAGCTCTTGAAATTACAGTCACGACTTGGCACAGATGAAAGATTCCGCATGGATGCTCGATTCCTTGAAAGTGACAGTGAAGAAGAAGGTAAACCTGCTCCTATTTCCTGGTTAATGACAGTAATAGAGCTACATCATGGAGCCTTAATGTTGGATGCTTGAAACAACTTATGGACTACTTCTACTTCGGTGATTTCTTAAGAAAAATAGCTCAGCTCTTGTGGCTGTGCACAGTATACACTGCTGGCTGTGTTTTCTCAGATGTTTGTGTTGCAGAAGTATTTCTAACAGCTGAGTGTGATGTACTTAGTACATCAGTCAGCGCCTGGAAATATTTTTTTAGTTCAGGATGATCCCGGAATACATTTATCCATGTTTTTCATAGAGTTGAGTAGTGACTTTTTAAGATAAACGTTTTGAACATTTGTCCTGGGTTCAGCAGTAGCAGTCATTTTTTTCTCCTTCTTAGTAGCTGGTGCAGCGCTGTGGTTTTGACTTTTGGCCCAGGAACAGTGCTGATAACACCAATGTTTTTAGTTACCGTTTAAATGTTTGGTCTGAAGAAGGACTTTCTGAGCCTTATGCTCTGCCAGGGAGGAGGGGAAGCCGGGAGGAAGCAGAGACAGGACACCTGACCCAAACTGACCAAAGAGGTATTCCATACCACAGCACGTCTGCCCAGGATGTAAAAACTGGGGGCAGGAACTTGGAAGAGGGGGGGATCATTGCTGGGTTGGGCTTGGTATTGGGTGGTGAGCGGTTGTGTTCTCTTCCCTTATTGTTTCCCTTGTCATTATTATTATTGATGGCAGCAGCAGTGGTTTGTGTTGTACCTCAGTTACTGCTCTGTTCTTATCTCAACCCGCGGGAGTTGCATTCTTTCAGTTCTCTCCATTCCCCCAGGAGCTGGGGGGAAGAAAGAGTGGGGAGTAAGTGAGTGAACTGTGTCTGATTTACAGCTGGGCTTAAAGGATGACACCATTACACTCACATACACAGTTCTGTAGTCATCCTGCAGTCCACAGCTGATTCGGTAGCCTTAGAAAGAAAGATTTTTTTGTTTTATTTTGTTTTTTTCTTTAAACAGCAGAAGGCAGAAAAGCCAAAAGGGAAAACATGTTAAAATATTTCTTTTTTCCACCCCCTACTAAAATTGCAATTCTTAACAAGATCTAGAACTTGTTTCTGAAACTTACGTTTTTGCCTACTTCTGCTACTCCCTTTGTTGCTTCAATGTGATCATCTGTCCAGTGCCTTATCAGGAGCCAAGTAGTTGTACAGTTATGTGATATAAGCAGGGAAAAAGTTAAATTTTGGATCTGATTTTCTGCAGTGCAAGGGAGAAAGCCTCCAAGTAGCTTTAAAATGAAGGAGGTGATGTGTTTGAAATGTGAGCACTTGTAGTATGATAGTAATGTAGTATGTCAGATATCGCAGGCTTACTCAGCAGGGGAAAGATTATGTATTTTTCTTATAGCAGAGGCAAACGTCTTGAAGCCAGATGAGGAAGAAGAGCTTGCTGCAGAGAAAAAGAAAAATCTGGAAATCCTGGGAAGTCTCTTGAATATCAACCTGGAACACCCTAAGCTGACGAAGAAGGCCACAAGTGCTAAGAAATTCAAGTATGAATTGTCTGTTATCAATAAAGGGGGAATTTCCGGAGGGCTTAGTTTTTGCCCATGTTTTGCAACTAAATTTTCTACCAAGCTGATTAGGAAAAGTGTTTCCTTCTCTGTTATGTGCATTTGAGGTTAGTCTTTAATGCAGTTTCTCAAGTTGAGTGTCTCAATAGATGATACAACTAATAATTATTATGCAAAAATACTACTGATGCCTGCTAGAGCTTCTTCTAATAGATCTAGATTGGAGCGTTGGTTATGAAAAATCAACACTTCAAGTCCTTGCCTAGGTAAGACACATTTCTGTTCTCCGTGGAGACAAACCTAATGTGGCTGCATGAAGAACATGAGAGTTGGGCAGTGGGTCAGTAAGTTATTAACTGTTACCAAAGTTAGAGTCTAAGGGTATTGTTTTTGCTGGCCTAAAAGTGATTAGGACTTCATCAGTCCTCTTTTTCAGTGGAGAATTTTTATCTTTTTTTTTAATTATCATTATTTTCATTTACCTGTATTTCTGCTTTAATTCTTCATTTGATTAGGACTTTATTGCATGTTGCTGTTGGGCGTGCTGTAGCCTTCATTAGAGGAGATGATAGAGGTCTGGAAATGTACTGTGGGAAGTATGGTGAGGTTTAACTATAACCTTTAACAGAAATTGGTCTGTGGCCTGAACTGGTGGAAGTTAGTTCTGTTAAGGGTAGTGCAGTAGCACACAGTTTTTAACAACAGTTACTACTGGAGTTGTATCAGTTGATTGCTGACTGCTAAATATGGATTGTGACCACTGTACAGTCATATTTAATTGTTAATTACCCCTACAAATTTTAATGCATGCTCTAAAGCCTAAGCAGAGGGGGAAATCATCTGTGCAGCCACGGAGGTGATCTCTAGGACAGTTCTGTGAGTGACAGTATTCTCTAGTGCCCAGTTAATGGTACAGTGTGTACCTATTTAAAAGTAGTTAATTTATGCTATAAGCATTAATTTAGGGAGAGGAGAGGAAAGGGAAATAAGTGATGGCCTTCTTGCGTTCCCATAAGGCAGCATTGCTTTGCTACACTAGTGTTGGGATTGGTCTAAACCTTAAACTGCTTTAGCTGGAAGTCCTCAAAATGTTCGAATTTTGGAAGGTGGGCATAATGGGGTGTGTTTGTTTCTTCTTGGTTGGTTGTGTGGGGTTTAGGGAGTTTCAGTTGGTACTTTCTTTTTTTTGTGTTGTTTTTTGTTTGGTTTGTTTTTTTTTTTTTCCCCTCAGATATTTGAATTTTGAAGTGTTTAGCACTCGAAGAATTGAGATCTATTGCTATGGATAGCTGTACCGCTATAGCTCCTCAAAAGACAAACAGGTGCAGGTGGAGACTTACTGCATAGCACACACAACTTGAGGTCTAGGTTTTATAGTAAATACATCAATTTGATTTAAGCCACTTCTGTTTATAGTTTTTCCTGACCTGGTCACTGGCTATCAGATACTTCCTAAATGCCAGTTAGGATTTAAATTGATTTGGGGCTGTTTCAGTCAAGAAGTCATTGTGAATTTGAATCTGACTGTAAAGGTTTAGGGTAGCTTTCCCTTGAGCATTTAGGATGCCTCATGGTTTTTTCTTTCTGTTTTTATAGAGATATTAATGCCCTCCGCTATGATCCCACAAGAGAGGACCATGCAGTTTTTGAAAGGAAACGAAGTGCTACAGAGCAAGAGAGGTAATACTACAGCTTGGTAACTAGGGTTGTGACATCTCTTCCTGCAGAAAGATGGCTGTAGCAAAAGACTGGCATTGAAACTCTAGAGGCTGCTCTGGTTTTTCTTCAGTTCTCTCTGTTATTGCTAAAACCAAAAGATAGTAAGAATTGTGAGCACTAAAACCAGCATATAATGTCATCTTTTCTTTCTAGTCCATCTACTTCTGCACACCACTTTCTGTCTTAATTTTCTTGCCTTCAGGCTGTCCCTTTGCTTCAAGTCATGGACTTCTAAGATTTGCCAATCTGTGAGGAAAAAAATACTCTCTCTTAACATTTCATTTGATTGGATAAGTGTAAGAAGACATTAATAACAAGGTTACCTCTATGGGAACCTGTCTTTTAAAAATACACATGCAGTGTTACCATCCTTTAACAATCTCATTTCAGTAAAGCTAAAAGGAAGAAGGAGAGGGAAGAGAGTGAGAAACTGCCCGAAGTGTCTCAGGAAACATATTATGATATTGCTGTTGATTTAAAAGAGTTGTTTGGATCTTCAAAGACCAAATCACACAAAAATGAAGAAACACCCTGGGACAAAGATGATGTGGAGGAGTCTGCCCCACCTGACCACTTGGGACCTATTGGCAGGAGTAACGTAGCTGAGGAGTCTGGTGGTTTCAAGTTTTCCTTCTTTGGAGACGTGGAGGAGTCGGGCACGAAAGGAGGTAACAGAAGAACATGGATAATAATAGTGCAACTTGTGATAGGTAGCTTATGTCAGATACCACAGAGTTGAAGAGAAATTCATGGCCCAGGTGACTTTCAGAGGCAGAAGTCGGTAATTATTGCTACAGTCTTCTCTGATGCTTGTCAAGATTCTTCTAGTTTAATCAGAGTTAATCCATGCTTGCATCCCAGGAATTTTGAGAGAAATGTTATGAGAAGGATCTATAATTTAACTTAACTATTTAGTGGTGGATAAACTTGTCATCCGCTAAATTTCTTAAAGAGGGAAAAAGATGACATACAAGTCAAATGTGCTTTCATGTAAACCATCAAGATTTTAAATAAATTATGCTGTCACAATTCAGCAACTGGCTGTGTGTACTAGAGGGAGGAATACACACGTGAAAACAATACAGCTTAAACACAGACTATGGCATTATGAATTTCTTTGCAAAGGAACTTTTTAAGATAGATCACAGTGCAAGACAGGTTTTATTACATCTTCTGCAAGCTAAAACTATGAAGAGCCACCATTACTCCCAAATCAGTTGATGGTCGTGAGGTTGGCAAGAACTGATAGAGCCCTGGACCCTAATAACAAGCCCCGGGATGACTACTGCACTCTTTGCCTATGCTGTGATGACACAAGTTTTGAATTTTGAAGGTAAATTCTGTGACATATGAGAAAGCAAACTCAATTCATACCTACCCCGATGATATAGAAAACCTGGGAGGGGAGGTTTCCATTCTTCTTGAAGCTGTCATTTCCAATGTAATTATTTCACTCTGAAGTAGGTATTACTATTGGCAAATATGGAATAATCTGACAATTTTTTAATTGTGCTATTATTGCAGAGCCCTACATACTTGAAACAATAAAACCTGTCAAAGTGAAATGGCAAGAAGATCCTCGTTTCCAAGACAGCAGTTCTGAGGGTGATGATGAGCCAGAGGCATCAGAAAGCAAAAACGACGAAGAAATGCAAGTTTTATTTGTAGTTGTTGTCTACTTGGTTGTGGTGGGTTGATGCTATGAGAATATTAATAACAGCACCTGGCTCACGGGGAGACTGACATCTTCATTCCACATCTCTGGACAAGGGCAGTCGTCTCTGGAAACCATTCCTTGCTGTACAGTGTGTAGTAGTCAAAAATGCCAATACCACACATGAGTGTTGAGTAGAAAAGCTGACTTTCTAGCTCAGTGATGAGAACTCAGCTGGGTAGTGGGTTTGGCCCAAGTCAAATCGCATGTGATGTTTTCTTGAGAAACGTTTTTTTATAGGAGGTTGCATTGGGTTACTGTGCAGTAATGTTCTGCCCGAGATACTGTTTCTCTGGAGCCTTACAGCTTGGACTTGGGCTAATGGAATTTGACACTAACTCTTACAATGCTGCATTTCCTTTGTGTTCTTTCTAGATTTTTCTCTTTACCACGGACAGAATGTGCTAGATCTTTCTTCTTCTCCAAAGATGATGAACGGCTAAGAGGTATAACACAACTTAGTCACCCTCTTTTCAACAAGTTATCTGGACGTTTTGGATCCTTTCAGGCATATATCTGATACTTAATTGTTTTCTGTGTTTCTGATGTTCTTGTTAAAACTGTTGACTATTCGTATCAGCCACATATGCCCACATGGTTTTTGATCCAAAATATATTTTGGGTTTTTTTCTTGTTAATGTCATTAATTTCAAAGTCAAAAAAAAAAAAGCCCCCAAAACCCCCAACTAACCAACAAAAAAAGCCCAACACCACCCAAAAAAGAAAACCAAACAACCCCTGAGGCAAAGAAAGCCACAAACCAATCAACCAAAAGCCCCAAACCACAAAAAACCCAACAACCACCCATAGGCCACCAAAGCAATTGCTTTTGATATTCTGGCTAATTTCTTGGCAGATGCAGGACAGTGGTGCTCAGCTTCTAATGAAACAAATGCTGTTTCACTGCAGTTTATATTTGAGCATATCAAGGAAAGCTGCTTCTGCCGTTTGTTTTTCTTAAGATTCAAGGCTGTAATACGTAACATTTCTGTTGGAGGCCCCTGTGGTGGTGGGGTGAGAGGGGAATATGAAGAATGGACCTTCTGGCTTTGTTGCTACATTGCTCATGAGAGTTACAAAGAGGAGCATATTCAGAAGGGTGTAACCACTTTAATTTATTCTTTTTATGCAGAGGGCCCTAAGTTATTTTGTAAATCAGTAGACCTCAGTGAAGAAAGAGATAACTGGGAAGACAGACGTAGATCATTGCTTGAGGTGAGTGTTTTAACATCTGTTACTTGGTAACTGGCTGAAAGCTCAGCATGATGGGGCAACACAGCTGTTTATTTCCTTAATTTGCACTGAAAAATGGTGTATGATCTTTAGATGGGCTTGAAGCTTTGTAATTACCGGAGAACTAAGAAGTTTTGTAATAAAACTGTTTATGAAATCATGTTGTGATGTCCAGTCAGGTAAATTACTGAATATTATATAGGACCAGTTACTTCATGCAAAAATTATAAAGACAGGACATGTGAACTTCCAAACTTCTCATAATATCATGCTCAAATTTGAATCTTTTCAGGAATGCCGGAAGAAGCATAAGGATGCAAGAAGGAAAGTGAAAGCAAGACAGTAAATATTTCTTATCTTACTGGTCAGATAAGACCAGTTTGGGGTTTCTTCTTTGGAGAAGTTGCAGAATGTGCAGACTGTATTTCAAAAACTGTGTTTTTGAAAGATCTAATAGGAAATAATATTGGAAAAGACTTCATTTTGCAGGTTTGTGGTGAACTTTTTTTGGTGTGGAGCTTTTTTGGTTTTGTTGGGTTGTTGGGTTTTTTTTTGGCATTTTGTCTTGGTTTGGTGGTTTTGTTTGGTTTTGTTTGGGTTTTTTTTCTTGCTATAATGTGATCATGCAACAGAGACAACCCCAGGGTATTTTGCTGTGTTCTCAGCCCCCAGTGCCAAACAGTGTTGTCCAAAAGCAGGTAGCTCTGTGCCTGTAAGGCCATCTATCCTGTAGTTTGCCCAGCATAGAATCATAGAATAGTTAGGATTGGAAAGGACCTTAAGCTGATCCAGTTCCAACCCCTCTGCCATGGGCAGGGACACCTCCCGCTAAACCATGTCACCCAAGGCTCTGTCCAACCCGGCCCTGAACACCACTAGGGATGGAGCATTCACAGCTTCCCTGGAATGGGCAACCCATTCCAGTGCCTCACCACCCTTACAGTAAAGAATTTCTTCCTCATACCCAACCTAAACTTCCTCTGTTTAAGTTTGAACCCGTTACCCCTTGTCCTATCACTACAGTCCCTAATAAAGAGTCCCTCCCCAGCATCCCTCTAGCCCCTGCTTCAGATACTGGAAGGCTGCTATGAGGTCTCCACGCAGCCTTCTCTTCTCCAGGCTGAAGCCCCAGCTTTCTCAGCCTTTCAATCCTCCAATTTTAAGGGTTATTTTATTCTAATTGGGCCAGGCCCCCCTTTTATTTCTACTTTAACAGGCAAAGCATTTTTCGCCTTAATTGTAACTTCAGATACCCATACTCCCAGATATACCTGACTAAGGATTTCTTCAATTTCAGGGAGGTCCTCCTGTCTGCCTTTCTGTTGAATTAAAGATAAAATCGAAACCTCAATTAATCTATCATTTTTGACTCTGTCGTGGTTTAAGCCACTGTAACTCACCCAGTTAGCCACGCAGTTTGCTCTGTCTTTCTTCCCCCTGCTCCAGGGGGGATGGGGAGGAGAATTGAAAGAGTGCAGCTCCCACAGGTTGAGATATGAACAGTTTAGTAACTAAGGTATAACACAAACCACTGCTGCTACCACCAATAATAATAAATGACAAGAGAAATATAAGGGAAAAGAATACAATCGCTCACCACCACTACCCAGCCTGACCAAGCAGTGCACCCCCGCCCTTACGGTTCTCTGCCCTCTGTTTTTACGTCCCGGGCATGACGTGCTGTGGTATGGAATACCTCTTTGGTCAGTTTGGGTCAGGTGTCCTGTCTCTGCTTCCTCCCGGCTTCCCCTCCTCCCTGGCAGAGCATGAGGCTCAGAAAGTCCTTGGTCAGACCAAAAAGTTCCAAGCAGATTACTCTGTGGGGCTTTTTTGGTTTGTTTTTTTTTTTAACTCTAAACATCATTCCCCAGTACCAGAGGCTGAACAGTATAGCTCCAGCTCAGCTTTCTGGTTTTCCCTGTCCTTTTCCAAAGCCAAGATTAGGGATCTGGCAGAGCTTATTAATTTCACATTCTGTCTGCCACTCCAGGTGATTTCTTAAAGTGAAAAACATCTGCATACATCACTTCATCTCATTTTCCTTGTTGTCTTAAAAATAACATTAATTGCAACAACATAATTCGAAGTCCCATTTTTGGGCCATTTTTCCTGATCCTCCAAGGTATATGATGGTTAAAATATTTAATTAAAGTTTTTTTTTATTTACTGAGCCCTGGGGAATTCTCCTAATTCTTTTCAATGAACCAGAATACATCCCAAAGGGCTCTTCTGTAATTTCCTTGTATATGCTATGCACACACACATTCACATTTTGAAAACAAAGACAAAAACGTACACCAGGGACACAAATACTAATCAGCAGCACTATAAAAACAGTCAGGCACAGCGTCAAGTACCAGTTTTCAGAAACTGGGTCGGACACCTGAAGAATACAACCGCATTCCCGCATATGACGTCTCCTATGCCTTACGGAACAATTCAGAATGTATACCTGTATACAAACAGATGCTGGCAGCCGGGTATGTACCTTTACCTATGAGATTTTCCTATCCCCATTTGTGGAAGGCTTTCTTATTCCTGCGTACGCCTTACAGAATATTAACCGCGTTCCTGCGTTGGACGTCTCCTACGCCTTATGGAGCGCTAACCCGCACTCCTGTGTAGGACATCTCCTATTTCTTAAGGAATGCCACAAAATAAAATAATCAGAAGAATACCTTCACAGTGATGGTGATGGTCCTTGTCTGCTCCTGCAGTGATCCAAGTGAGTTGAAGGGTCCCTCCGGGGAAGTTTGTCCCGGGGGGCCCTAGGGAGCCCTGTCCTCAGCGGGTCCTGCAGCTGAGCAGAGAGGTCCCACCTGGGGTGCTAGATTGATTCAAAGAAAACCAGGAAGTCGCCAACAAAGTTCTAACTTGACAAGCAGGTATTCTTTATTGCGGCGCTGGGAGACACGGAGAATCGCTCCTCCAAGCGTGTCTCCCCCAAGCATCAGCCAGGCTGTGATTATATTGTCTTTAAACATACGTATGTGTTAGATTACATACGTTACATCATACTTTTAGAGAATGCCTCCCATATGCACGCAAAAATGTGGTAGTGGGCTTTCAGACCTGTGGTGGTTATTTCTTCATCACTTTGTTTTAGGATCATTGTCATATCAGTAACCACCAGGCGGTTCTGTCAGAATTTAGCTTAGTAATTTACTTTTCTCTATACTTGCTAACAAATGCCTAACGTTCTTGAGTTTACTCATTTTCAACCGTACTCTTTAATCGACCCCATTCTTCAAATCACCCTATTCAGTCAACATCATTCTTCAGTCCTCAAGACCCCTGCCCACCATCACTGGAGAGCAGTGTGCAGACGCCAACAGGAGGAGCCTTATGATAGTAAGTTCCTGGAACTAGTTGTAATATTCCCTGCCTATACACGGGAATTATGAATGTCTATATGGCAAGTGGAGTAGTGAAAGTATATAAACCTGTAACAAATGCTAATCAGCACACTTCTGGCTACAGTCACGTACCTAGCACTGCTGCTTCTGCTTTATTGGCTTTGTCCCTCAATAAACCCGTTACCCGATTAGTGGAATGAGTTCGTATTTCACGGCATTATTGCTGTGACAACTGGAGTCTCCTTCCCTAGCCAACAGCCTGGCCAGAGGGCTCCATGAAGTCAGTTACAGGAGAAAATGGCACAGGTCCGACTGAAGTACCGCAGCACACACCACACGTGTGTGCCACCCGCTTTGGCAGCAGTAACCTGCCCGGAAGGGAGCGGGGCTGCCCCGAGCGAGGCTCCGCCACAGCCGCTGGAGCAGCGCCGGACAGCACCAGGTACCTGCAAGATGGCGGCCACCGCCTCAGCGCCCACAGCACTGCCCCGCCCGCCCCTGCCCTGCGCGTAGTCCCACTGGGGAGTCCCGGTGAGCGCAGCCGCCCTGCCCTCCCCTCTGCTCCCTTTCCCTCTGGGCGGTGGCCCCTGTGGGAGCGGGCCGGGAGGCCACTGAGGGGGCCGCTGATCCTGGTGCCATGTGCCGCAGGTACCTGGTGGACATGCGTTGGTTTAGGTGGTGGAAGAAGTACAGGGTTCTGCGGGGGATATGGAACAACGCAACACTGATCAATGTGATCAAACGCTGAACAATTTATTGTGCGCAGGCATCCCTTTTATAGAAAAGTTACAGAACACTAGAACATTCGATGACATGTGGCTGGTTTACTCCCTTAGCCGAGTGCCAGCAATGGCGCAGTGATCGGCTGCAGTTCATGAAGTGTCCATAAAAGTCCCAAGCAGCAAGCTAATGGAGTCTCTCCTGCTTTTTGCAACTTGTGGTTTGTTCTCTGGCAAGCAGCTCTTGCTGGTTCTGCTCCGTGGCACGCTGTTCAAGGTCTCTTGCAAGCCGGTTTCCTCTTCAAGGCAGCACACACTGTTTTCAGTTAATCCTCTTATCAGCCTGTAAAACTCTATCAAGCCTTTTGCTCACTACTCAAGTGAGGCTAAGTCAAAGGCTGGATTGCTCACATGTCCCTTAACTGAAAGGAATGCTTCCACATGGTTCGACAGCTGGGATATTCCCTGCGCAGGTGATCCCCGCTTCTTCCCTGGGCCTGTGGACAACTCGGGGCTCTGTCGCGGTGAGTGGTGCCCGGGGCGCCAGGGAGTGGGTCCTGGGCGGGGGCCGCGGCCGGGCTCCTGTCGGTTACTCCTGTGTGCATGAGTCTCGCACGCGGTTTCGCTTTTGAAGCCATGTATTCTGAGAGGGAGCAAGCGGCTGTCCCAGCCTTGTAAGTAGGAGCCTGGTGCGGTTTCTGCCTGCCCATGGCAGCGTTGGTGTAGTATGTGTGTAGGTCTTGAGAATAAAGGATTCTGTTTGATGCAGTGCTTTCTCATGTCTGTCTCCTTTTAGATCCACAAAGTCAGAGTCTGG
Organism: Psilopsiagon aurifrons; assembly: GCA_025447955.1. NCBI lineage: Eukaryota > Metazoa > Chordata > Aves > Psittaciformes > Psittacidae > Psilopsiagon > Psilopsiagon aurifrons. The sequence continues at coordinate 18,070 of JAOEHY010009587.1, forward strand.
AAGAACACTTCACTGAGGGTCAAGAGTAAGTATTGGTTCCATCCAAAGCCTGGAACAAGCTTGTGATGTGGTATGGCTGCGTGGATGGACAGCAGGCTATTGAGAGTTCCGTAAGTATGGGTGAGCCCAGTTCTCTTTAGCCTGGTTTTATTGTCTGTTCTCTACCAAACTTAGTGTTTATTTTGCTAGATGTGAGGTAGGACAGGATCCTCAGCAGTTCTGAGGAGATAATAACATAAAGTCATTTGTCGTGGTGTCTGAAAGAATAACCCTGCAGTGCTACAGTTCAAATGCCTAAATTTTCAGTGATTCTCAGTTGAGGGGTTAATGTGGGAAGAGCTGTGAACCCCGTTCTGGTTAACTTTTTGCCTTATTATTTGAACCAGTGCAGTTCAAACTAGTGCAGTGGTTTTATGCTGCACGGAATAGTTTGCACTTCCTTGAAAAATTAAAGTTCTGGTGTCTTCAACATAAAAAGGACATGGAACTGTTGGAACAAGTGCAGAGGAGGCCACGAGGATGATCAGGGAACTGGAGCACCTCCTGTATGAAGGTAGGATGAGAAAGTTGGGGCTGTTCAGCCTGGAGAAGAGAAGGCTGCGTGGAG
>JAOEHY010009588.1:0-39203 GCA_025447955.1 Psilopsiagon aurifrons
GGGAAGAATAGTTATCTAAGTCAATGCAAAACTATTAAATAGTAATTTTCCAATTAAATCTTGGTAAAACCTATGAAGGCTTTCTTTCAGTTTAGACTAGCTATATCAACCAAGCATTTCATATATCAGCAAAAGAAAAAGAATTGCTGTTTTCTTTCAAATCAATGCATCCTGACACCAGAATTGTGCTAGATCTCACAGTCTAGGCAGGGACAGGTCTGGACAACGCTTGCAACAAATAGCCACGGCCTTCAGAAAATAGTGTACACAAATGTCAGTGGTGGAATTGCACTGTCTGAAGCATGGAGATGCCCCTGTGAGATACAATACTGAAGACCTGTCTCTTTGGTCTTCTTAAAGAATCCATTCCTAATCTCTTTCTAAGATTTTGGATATGGTGGAGGATTGCTAATGACTACCATTCCTGCATTTCTTATGCCCTCAGAGGTTAATTACAGCAAATCTCACAAATATAATTTTCCTATGAATCTGCAGAATATAGTTTATATCTGTCCTAAAGAAGATGAAATTAAATTTTATGTTATGTTCTCAGATGTAAATTGTGTAGCAGGATTTCAATTTAACTACCAAAATACTAGATACAACTGAATTAAGAAAAAAAATAAATTAAACATATCCTCCAGTATTATTTTTTAGTTATAAATCATTATGCAACTGTGAATCCCTGAAAAACTAGTTTCAACTGATAAATGTTCCATATGATCTGTATTAAATCTCTTTTTTAGAGATTATCTACATTTTAAAATGGACTACAACTCTGACACAGGCTTATTTATAATAAATGTTTAAGCAGACATGTATCCTCATGAATTAAATATTGTTAATGGCAATGGGAAGGACACAGCTTGCAAAACATGTTTGGAAATCTCTTTTCCATATGGTAAAAATATCAGACAGAATAAAGATGGCGACGATGCAACGCGTAGAACATTGCAGCCTGAATTCACAGTGGTTTAGGAAGAAGGTTAATAGCTTTGATTAGTGTTTTACAGACCAGAGGAATGGTGTTCCACCTGTTATTTTGCAACTCAAATTCAGGTATTAAACACTACCCCCAAACCTAGCATCCAGCTCCCCACCTGTTAAAAGACAACTGGAGGTTGCTGTTGCTGCACCTCTGAATCTGGGATGCCTAATGTATCTCTATGCATGAGAGCCTGTATTTTCCCTGCTCTGGACACAAACGTTTACCTACTTGACAGTGTGGTTGTGTTTAGGGAGGAGTTTACTTGTTAAAAGACACATCCATAACTTATGTTCCAGGCTTGCAAAGCATTTGGGGATCATTCAATTCATTTCTTTATTTCCCAGTGCAGATCTGACTGTGTTTCTAAGTGCTGTTGGAGCCCTATGCCCTTTTGTAGCTCCCTGAGTACAAATTTTCTTCATAATAAAAAAGGCAATTAACAAATTGCAAAAGAAATATTCCATCATGGGAAATATAATTCTACATGTACATTGTAGCAAAAAAGAACAGAAATCTGATCTTGACTGTGGTCACTTAAGATAATAACACTATTTCCGTACATAGCATAATTACTTGCTTCATACAGTGCTGGATTGGTGCCTACAACCAAAGGAAAGGTTTAAATTGGATGGGATAGTGGGAAGAAAGAATAACAGGCAGAAAAAAAACATTGTGCATTCTTTTCTGAAACATTTCTTGCTTTCTTTCATACCTTCTTCCCTTTTTCTTTCCCTCTTTTTTTATTTAGGCTTTCCTCCCTATAGTCACCAATCTAATTCACTACTCCTGTCTTTAAGCTATAGAATTTTCTTTCTATTTACACCCACCAACTGCAACAAGAGGAAGAAAAGAAAGGTTTGTCAAAGGGCAGCACTGTTGTGAAAAAATGACTGAGTAAAAGTGAAATCCTCTCACTGAGCAGTACTGCTGCTTTTTGCATAGAGGGACACTAGATTTTTAAAATTTTTTTTGAAGAGTAGCATATTACTTTAATTGGTATTTGCAAGGGAGAGACAGTGTGGCTGAAGGAGTGAGCTCAGACCTCCACTCCATCTTGTGATTCATTAACAGCGTCACCTGTGCTGCCTCATGGGGTGATGTTTACTGCCTACCCAGTGAAAGGTATTGATGGTGCCACCATCACACGGGGTAGCTGAGCACATAGCTTGATCCAGAGAAGGCACTGGGGTGGGCACAGCTCTTGCTAATGAGGGCCAAGGAGGAACCCAGGGAAGCGGGGTACTGAGCAACCTCTAAGTCACATTGCGTGACCTGAGATGGCTTGATCTCAACAAGCATGCAACCTCTTTCCTGTAAAGGGAGAAGGACGTAGGCCATGGACCTTGACACCAGTCCTCAAGACCTGCTCTAATTTAATCCTCATTTACTGCTTGTGATGATGGACAGGATACAAAAATCTCAACTTCCCTTGGAGGCTATGATAAAACTGAAAGTCTGGCAACCAGTCATGTTGCTGGTAAACCAAAGGTCTCTACATAGAAACCAGTAAAGCTGTAAACATGAAACTCCACAGTACTGTTTTTACAGTCACCTTTCAGAGGGAGCAACAATCTAAAGTTAAAGCTTTTTGTAAGGGCACATTTTATGACTCATGGACTTCAGTCTGTTTAGTTTATCCTCAGAAAGGTAAAAACTGATCTGAACATGGTCTGTAAATACCTCTGATAGCAGAGGGCTTTTTAAACCAATGGAAAAGGGTAGAGCAAGATCCAACATCTGGCAACTACGCTAACTACATTCAGGAGCAAAGGCGTGTATTCCTAACAGTCGGGTTCTCCAACCAAATCAGTTGCTCAGGGGTACACTAGATTCCTTCTCAGGTGAAGCCTTGAAATTGAACCTGAGTACCCTGCTAACAGAGGCTCAAAGAAGAAACCAGTTGATAAAAATCTATGGCTTTTGTCAGGCAAAATGATCAGAAAGAGTCCTTTCTGGCACTAAAACAATATGCCTAGCATTTAATTCCAGTGGCATAAAGGGAGGAGTAATTAATAATGGAAATTCTTCAGTGAGGTGTTTCTCTCTCTCTCTCTCTCTCTCAAAACATGCCTGTTCAGGAAGAAACGTGATATGGCCACAGTATTCATACAAAGGTTTAGTGTTCACTAGGTGCAAATTCCTATTATTCTGTTCTCCAGAACAGTAACTGTTGAGACTCCATACTTTTACAAGAATATTCAAGCCAGACCAAAAAAAGAAAAAAATTAGTGAGACTAATTAGACAAGATTTGTGAAAGTATCTGATGCTGGGTAAAAATAGCTCATGTCCATAGTGAAGTTTTCATTTTACCTGTCCTTTCACAAGTAAATTTGATGACTTTTGAGGTCATGTGCAAATACCTGTGGTCTGAACCTCAGAATCTCATAAACAAGTTCCACAATTTGTGTGAAAATGTCATTCCTGAGATATTTCCAACTCCTAGGAGCACTCTGAAAAGTCCTGGAATTAAAACTGTTTTCATAGCCTTCCATTAGATACAACCACATTTTCTTCATGTCAGATATGCAGTGCCAAGTATGGCTTAATTTTTCTCCAGGTTGCTATGATTGCTTGCACCTCCATAGCCAACAACACACTTCCCTTTTGAGTATTTAATGTTTATGTACTGGATTCTTTATACCACAGTCTCCCGTGCTCTAAGAGCCCAACACTATCAGTATCTCACATACGAGTTATATGGATGCTGTGGTAAATGGTTTTCACTAGAATTTATAATCTATAAACATATCTAGGCTGTATTATATTACAGCAACCAACTGATACTCCTATGTCATTACAATAATTAATTCAGAAAACAGATGAAATAAAGTTCTTGTCTGGATAACAAGAAGCCCCTGTCATCTCACTGCACAGAGATCTGTGCGTGGACAACCTGAAAAGCACGGCATGTAAACAAATCTGCCTTGTCCTGCTTTTCTCCATCAACCTTTTGCTGTTTTAGGATCTGACCACTTTGGGAATTGATAGAAATTGCAGAGTCACTGCTATGGGCAGGAGAATGCTGGGCAAGGGACTGCAGTCTAGTTGCCTTACAACTATAATCCTCCACATCACAAGGAATTACACAGAAGCCATTTCACTTTTGAAAGCTGGTTTTCTGCAGATGTACCTGGTGCTGGGGAGGACACACATCCATATGCACAAAAATGTTTCCATCATCTGTCTTCCACAGAGACCTCATTCAGCAAGTAGCCCATATAGTTGGGTACATTGTTACTAGCAGCCCCAACCCAGTTTATTTCACTTTGGACTACAAATTGTGAAAACCACAGTCAACATTCCCAGCAGCACCTCAGCGCTAAGCCTCACATTCACCATCCTGCAGGATGGCTGCTAATTATTCATTATTCATTAATATATTTTATATAATAGGGCCTATAAGGATGCTGGGGAGGGACTATTCATTAGGGATTGTAGTGCTAGGACAAAGGGTAACAGGTTCAAACTTAAACAGGGGAAGTTTCAATTGGATATAAGGAGGAAGATCTTTACTGTAAGGGTGGTGAGGCACTGGAATGGGTTGCCCAAGGAAGCTGTAAATGCTCCCTCCCTGGCAGTGTTCAAGACCAGGTTGGAGAGAGCCTTGGGTGACATGTTTTAGTGAGAGGTGTCCCTGTCAATGGCAGGGGGCTTGGAACTTGATGATCTTAAGGTCCTTTCCAACCCTAATTATTCTATGATTCTATGATAATAGCATTCATATGAAGTAATACGTTGAATCTCCTCCAAAATCTAGCTTGGAATTTAAAAGATTATGAACAGTGCCAAGAAAACTACTTCGGGGCAAAACAACCCTGAATCTTCAAGTTTAGACAAGAGCCTTACTATAAACAAACAAAAGCGTGATATTGTTTAAATTGGTCTTTGAAATTGACAGTGGGAGATCATTTTTATTATTATTTTTTTTCTTCATTAAACCCTCCAAAAAAGAGGGGAACTTTTACCTTCATATTGCACAGTTAACTTCCAAATATTACTCAGGGAGCATTTCATAAAACATGTTGTGATATAGACTTTCCATTGCACAGGTGCTGAGATAATCACTGCAAGCTCTTTCCTGTAGTTGCCATTTAAGAATGTCATTGAGACCAAAGAGACTTGGCTACAGAGAACTCAGAATTTCATTCTATCTTTCACTGGGTTGTCTCTGAACAAACTATTCCTTCAGCCACCAAAGCCAAGCTCTCACTTTGAAAGAATAACCAAAATGACACATTTTGATGGGATAAGTTCTTTCTTGCCAATAACCAAAAAACGCATTTTTCAGAATATACTTCTCCAGGAAAATACCTGATTTATTATATTTTTCATTGTTACACCATTTTTCTTCTCACCATATTTTAAATCTTGGCTGTTTATGGATGCTTTGCAGGCCAAATGAGATTTTAAAATGAGCACTGAAAATGTAAAAAATGGAACAAAGACCATTTTTCAAAAATGCTGTTTTGTAGGTAACTGTGGAATGAAAAATCTGCAATTCCTAAATTTTCTGTGGAATTGTAATTTCGGACAAGCATACCTGCTTCATCTGGAAAGGACAGATTGATGCTCACAGTGATCCTTGGTAAATTGAGTTGACTTTGAACAGATAGCATAGTGTCATTTTCTCTAAATGCATGTGTCAAGTGACATTGCAACTGATTTCCAGTTCAGACCTTCCTGAGGTCTTCTGTTCTGTACTCCTGAAGTTGTGAGACATTCAGAGATATTTGCAGAATCACAGTGATTTGCTATCACTACTTAGCGCCTTTGAAAATACAAACTTTCCTGTGATGCTCCTTTGTCTCACTGACAAAGACTGCTTCAGCTATGGGTAAATAGCAAGCAAGTAAAATGATGCTACAGTCTAGAAAATATCACCTTCTTGTCAGAGAAAGATTCTTCAAGGCTCCACCATCTCCAGCTTCCATATTTTTTTAATGAAGTTGCATCCACTTCTAATTTCTGAAATGCTGAACTTGACAATTTCAATTCATAGTTTGGGCACAGTATTTGGCTCCTTTAAGATAACATGTGCTTTAACCATTTTACTTTGTCCTGAGGTTATTCAGTCATTTTTTCGGTACAAACAGTAACTTCAGTAAGATTTTTTTCACGTCATCTCTTAAGATGCAAAGACAATATTCTTAAGCCTCACTGGTTTCAAGTTAAGATCAAAGCATGCAAATCACAAAATAATTGGCTCAATTCTGCAAAGATTTACATATTTCATTGTATACATGAAGGCTGCTCCACTGACATCAACAAGACTGCTCATGTGTCAGCCGCATGCGTCTGTTTTTGCAGGATAGAAAAGCAGGAGTGATTTGACTACCAAAGATGTTCAATGCATGTAGCTCTCACCGACTCTAACATCTCTGTTGCTTAGGATCTCTAGCCATAGGGCTACTTGTGTAGGTGCCAGTCTGAAAATTTGAAAGTCTTGACCCAAGAAGTTAATTTTAAGCTAAAGCTGTGATTTTGCATGGATGTTACACCCCAATGTTCTGCTACACTGACCTGGAAAGGCAGCATTCTGTACTGTGGAAGCTAATATGCCCCTTAGTTTTATCTCTCTTTGTTTTGTAAAAATTCGAAATTAGTGATGGGGAATTATCTCCCACATCTTCATAATCTCACCTTGGAACTGCCTCCTGCTGCAAGTGAACTCAGAGTTTAGTAACAGCAACTGACTGCTGGCTTTTCCAAAGAAGAAATGCGGGCATTCTCTAAATTACTCCTTTCAGTCAGATGCACTGTACTGTTTTCTTTCCTTGCCTCCCATAGTTAAAAGCACTGGGAAAGTGAGTAATTTCCAGCTTTATATACCATGATTCACCTCGAATGTGAAAATGATCACACGTATGTGTCTGTGTGTGTGTGTGCTTGTGCAGATATGGGTAAAAACTACATAAACATCAGTACAAGGATGTTTTGATTCAGGCCCTCAAATAATATAAAATCTGAGTACTTTACTGGACACAGTGAAAGTTCAGCCTTGCAGAAAAGGCATGGAGAATTTTTGTTTCTAAAAAATTAATATTAATAATAGTAAATGTTAAAAGATCCATCTCAACAATGGAACAAAGCTTTCCAAATAAAGGGCAGTTTACATACAGAATCACAGAGGCCAGCCGGTGCCTGTTCCTATAACATACATTACCAGGGAAGAGAAGAGCCTGACAGCAACTGTAGAATACGAAAGTATGTCAGAATATGACCAAAACCCATCAGATTTTCCCAGCATTCAGAGTCTGATGTCAGATACACACCAGGAGAAATATGTCATTATTGTAGATCAGAAAAATATAAAAAGAAAAATAGGAAGCTACAATCTGATGGTTGGAATGGAGCACTTCCACATTACATTATTATTTTGAAAGAATATTAACAAGTGATTTGGTTTAGTGCTCTTCTTTAGCCAGGAGTTTTTCTGAGGGAAAAATTCTTGCTTACTCACAAGGCATGAAGGTAAAAAATTCTCATCTCCAGTAAGCAGAACCTACATGTTGTATGTACAAAATCCTGAACTTGTCTGGCTTTCCCGGATAATCTGTTTTCAGTGAATACCTGTTCATCAGTTTCATTGCATGATTTAAAAAGTATAATGAAACAATCTCATAATGTCTTAACTTATTGGTAATGGGAAAGTCTTTTAGACTTATCATTCCCACTTATCTATGTCCAAGATTCCTCTACTTCTCAGTGACTGCAAGTGTAATTTTTTGCTCGATGGATGCCCAAACCACTTCAATTTTCCAAAATTGTTTATGTGCATAGGTCACTCTAGAGCATATATGAACCTTCTTTTTCACTTTTTTCTGAACCCAGAAATACATTCTGGACCATGAAGTGTTCAAAGACAAAGAGCTGAAAACCATGTCACTAGAGGAAAGAGTCACGGCTTTGGAAATCTTCAATTTAAAAAGAGACAAAGCCAGAGAACTTTTTTTCAGGAATTAAAGTGTAAATTTTCCATATTCAAGTTTTGTGTTTAAGAAAATTACCACCTTTATTGTTGTTTACATTAGACTAGTACCTGCGTTCTAACTAATACTGGCAGAGTCGGAGATAATGTGTTTTTTCTCATTATTTAATATAGGAATAAATACAATCACTGTTCCAAACATTTCATCAATGGAAAACTGGACTTACCTCACCCTTATCTTCTCTATTCTCACTTCCAGAATCCCATTCATGAAGAAAATCCTCCCTCAGGAAAGTAACACAGATAAACGCGAAGTGATTTTTTTACAGACAATAAAATAATCAACATCTCTGGACTCCTTACTTGGCTTTGGAAGGCAGAAACCACTTGTAGATAACTTCTGGCTTCTCCCATTGATGGTAAAAAAAGGCAAGAGAAACAGTAAGTTACATTTCAACCCTCTGGCCTTGTTTGGTGAGACTTGGTAGGGACATATCTAAAACCTACAACTGTTTTGTAGGAAACTGTGGAATGAAAAATTTGCAATTTCTAAATTTTCTGCGGAATAACAATTCCAATTTTGAACATGCATACCTGCTTCATCTGGGAAGGATAGACTGATGCTATCAGGGATCCCTGGTAAACCGAGTTGACTTTGAACCGATGATATAGTAATGAAGGTTTTAAATTCCTGAGCCATCTAACTGTCTATTAACAGCTCTTTAAACTTACTACATACACACTGATACTGATCTGCTTACTACTGCAGAAATTCTAAACACAATCATTATTATGAAATCTTATTTTAGCCAGCAAGAAAGGTGAGAGACTGAAACACTAGACAGCTTTTCTTTGTCTTGTACTCCATGTGTAAGATTGGAGTTAGGCATAACAGCCCTGTAACCTGCTCTAGGAGAAAAACATGCCGTTGTAGGACAAAATGACCAGCATTATTCAATTTAAACTGAAAAGGCTAGGAAAAAGTACCTGAGAAAGAGGGAGGGCAAAACATCACATCTGAGGGAAATAAAGCCCAGAAAACTCCGCTAAGGACACAGATGTGTGCTTTTGTCAAGAAGTGGTTTATTTCTTAGAATATTAATTAACAGGATAATATTTTTGTAATATATGTTTGCTACATCAGCCAGAAGCAGATTGCCAAAATGGACAACCCCTTCATACTTTGGGAAAGAAGAGAAGCCCCTCTGACTATAAGTAATTTGGTATCATTTGGTGTTCTTATCAGGCTCTTTTTCCTACTTCTTCTGAAGCAAAGAACAATCATGTTGCCTGTGTGGAATAGATGACCACTGCTCTTGGCTTGTTTAGATCGCTAAACGTGACTGCCTTCCCTCTTTCAGTTTTTGTTTCTGGACCCATTGTGCTCTGCAGCCTGAATTGCACTTGAATCCACTCAGGAATAGGACACTGAAACATGATTGTTTCCACTATCGAAGGCTGTCAGTTTTCTAATGCCACACACTGCATTAATGAGCTTCACCCCGAGTGTGCAACTCTGCTGGCAGTGAAAAACAGGAAGCATTTTGGCATACATTTTCCCTTTGTGGGGTGAGAGAGGAAGCAGACACAAGCCCTGGCTCAACTGTGACACAATTAAAATGGAAACAGAGAGCTGCCTTGCCCTTGGTGTGGCCTGAGATCAAACCTGGGTCACCCCGTAGTCAGCCTCACTGAGAAGACCCCCAGTTTGGATTGGAGACGTACAAGAAACATCCACATTAAAACTCACATGTATGTGGTCTTCAGAGGCCTCAGCCAGCAAAGTCAAGGGGAAGTCTGTCTGCTGATTTCCATAAAATCTGGAACAAGCCCTACCTCTTCCCTTCTAGTGAGCAAAGATCCCTCCAACTAAGTTGGTAGAAAAAATTTGTAAGGTGAAGACTGCCACTGCATTTGTTGCTATGAAGGTCTTTAAATGACTATAGCATTAAAAAAGAATAAAAAATAGTGGCATCTGTATTTACACTGAACCACCTGTACCTTCTAATTTACAAGTGCAGATATTCAGGATTTCAAAAAAGCAATTGGTGGAATTCCTGTAAGTGAGCCTATTTCAGCTGTTGGCAAAATAGGATATAATTCTTCCAGCTGCCTAGGTACTTTCCAAGTCCTCTTCATAGTTGTGTCTGACAGTCCCAGTTGTAAATTTGTCTTTATGATTCCCCTCTGATAGGCAATCAGGCTAAACTGTACCTAGTGATGTTTTGGTACATAAAACTAAATGTATCTATGAGGAGAAGAGGGGTGGACTGTCTTCTTGACCAAATCCATCTTTTGGGAAAATACCCAGGAAAGTGCAATATAAGTGGACCACTGGACTCAGAAAGTTTGTTTCTAAAGTTGTATTCCACTAGAGACCACCATAAAGAAGAAAATGTAAGTTCCACTGGGTTACATACTGTGCTCTCTGACCATCCTTATATACATCTGGCTCCTTTTCCCATGCCCCTTTCCCCAGATGAAGGTTGGACCTGATGATCTTTAAAGTTTTTTCCAACCTAGTTGATTCGATGATTCTATGGGACTGTTCAGGTATGTGTACATTTACAAAGGACTCTCCAGGATTATCTGAATACATGAATGAAAGAACAAGCTTCCTCTGACCTACTGTATTAATTGTTCATAAAATATCACTCTCCTCTATCACAGATATCATACCCTGTGTTCTGCTTGCCTCTCCAAAAAAGAAAAGTTTAAAGAACAAACTATGATCCCATTCCACACCTTGGGACAATTTTTTAATCCAAAGTGAGCAAAGGTGCATGAGAGAGCATTTCATCATGACAACATTAATCTATGTTTCATTATGTCTGTCAGAACTGGATTCAAGAGGATAAAAAACCCGGGCTGAGCAGGAGCATTCTCCTGAAACAGAAAATATGACATTTATGAAAGACAGGTGAAATTTTTATCATCCTCATTAAAAGCCAAATCCTACAGTCTTTACCAGTGACCAAACAAAATTTCTGAGCCCATGATACAGGGACACCTCAGAAAGATAGCAAAATGCAAGCTGATGTTTGTTCAGCACAGTCAGAATGTCATCTCTTTCTAACAAAAGATATGCTTTCTGGACAACCTATCTAAGGCAGGATCATTCCAAGAGCCAGTTATTCCCACTTAGTGAGCAGAAACTGTGTAATGAGATAAGATGGCTTTTCCTAAGAGGAATTAATTAAAAAAACCCTACCAGGCGATTCTCATCGGCTTCTGCACACTGTTCAGATGAACTGCTAAATCTCATGGGAAACTCTTCACCTCTCACCACACTGGTCATCCTTCATCTGCTCTACATGCAAGGACTGGACACCCATCAAGAGCTATTTAGTGTTTTCTCAGTGTAAACAAGAGGAAGTATTTTCACAGTAAAGACATTTGTCATCTGTAGATCTCCAAGTAACTTGCAGGGAAGTCAATATCCATCTTGCAGATAGGAAAGCTGAAGACCAAGGATTAACTGACTGACCCATGGTCACCCAGCAAGAAGGCTTAGAGAGCCCTGAAGTCCACATCCCTAACAGAGGACTGTGTTTGCAAACCCAGATGCAGAAAGAACATTTCAGATAATAAACTCCAGCTCCGCTTTCCGTATCATAACAAGTATCTCCTTAAAAAGAAAAGTACTGATCGATATGAAATAAGACAGGTGAATGAATGTTGAAAAGATGACATTTGTTCACCTTAAATGGAAAATACAAGCAATGTAGACAGTCTGCTCACATGTCATTCACGGGTATGAGTCTGTACAAGCCAGTTTTGCAAGAGTCTGTAGATCTTTTTCATGGCTGTGTTTCAGCTTCAAATCTTATTGGCTCTGCCCACAGACTTGTCATCTCTGGAAACCCCAGCTTATGCAAAGTGTAGGCCCTTTGAGGTTTCTGAAAACAGATGGAATACAAAAAAAATTCAGAGAAGAATATGAAAGGAGGAGGGACCAGAATACAAAGCAGAAAAATATAAAGGTAAAAAAATCTTAGAGAAAGGAAACAAGAAAATGAAGAAGAAAAAGCGAAGGCAAGTGTCCTTAGAAGAAAAATAGGAGGAGAGATAGGAAAATTTGGTTTTAATTATGTTTATTGTAGTTCGTCATGCACAAAATTACAAAGTGAAAACAACATAAACAACTTTGCTGCAGGCATGCTAGGAAACAATCCGTAAAGCAAGAAAACATTTTAAAGGAGTTTGTAGTGACTTACTGCATTATTCACTATGTAATAATTGCCCAAAAGAAATTAATGAGTCTTTTTTCAATTAGTTTGGCAGATAACTTGAAAAACTTATAGGCTTCTCTGCTGTAGATTCCTTGCCTAAATGACAGACAAAAGACAACTAAGACCTTTAGAAGCCAGTTGTAAAAATAAAAAGTTAGCTGTGCTCTGTGCAAGAAAGGCACCCCTGCCTGAGAGCAGGACACATCACAGTATGGAGGATATATTAATGTAGCAGGAGACAATCTCTGCAAAAAACATGCCGAAAACAGTGGAAAGAAAATGCGAGCTGTGCTGAAATATACATGAGAGTAAGATGTTTTAAAATTTTAAACCCTGAATCCCAACAAATTCTCAAATCTACCTGTAATACTGTCCCAGTTGTGGGCTACTTAGAAAGTACAAGGGACAAACATAACAGGAATAATGAAGTAATTTAGGTATGTCAAATTTTGACTGGGTAAAGTCATGCTGCCCAGAGGACTGCGTTCTCCTCCCCACTGATTAAGGCAAACAAGAGTCTGAATACCATGACCTTTCCAAATCTTCCTGTTTCCATCCTACATTTAGGGCTTCCCCCATATTCCTAAACCCACGCTCATTTTATTTTCTCCTTGAAAGAGGGAAACTTCAGAAAACCCTTTGACCTGAAGGGCTGAATGGAGAGAGTAGACAGAGTACCTCCTATCCCCAGCAGATTTTGTTATTTTCTCCTAGAGTTTGAATGATGATCACAAAGATTTTTCTTTCCATTTCCTTATTACCTGTTCCTACCTTTGAACTTTTCTAATTTAGAAATCCATGATTCTTTGTCATCTTCATCTCAGATCCCTAGCTGCTGGATAGCAACTAACAAGGCTGGGATCATTAACCAAATAATTGAGGATAAAATCTAGATACATGTTAATAGGAGGATATTATTTCTGGTTATAGCACTGACAAAGTATCTTGAAGTTTTCTGTCAAAATGTCCTTGAAATCTGCTGAGTGTTATCCTTGCCAAACACATTGTCACAAAAATTCTGCTTGTTTCTAACAAAAGCCACTGAAATGTCTGGTACAATTTCTGGGTAAAATAAAAAAATAAATAGCTAAAAAATCAGCAAACTATCAATACCCAGCAACAATGTAAAATTGTGATGAAGCATCTACACTCCCCAAGGCTTTATGTGAGCATAGGTCTATCTGTATGTGCCCATGCCCTGCACAGTGTGACTTGGCACCTGAGCTTTGAGCAGCTGGCACACCTGCAATGTCAAGAGTGCAGTGCATATCACAGGAGGAATTTCACAAGTCATCACACCGAGACCGATTAATTGGCACAGCATGCCAGCAAAACTTGGACCAGCCCAAGACTGTAGGGATAGGCATACTGCGCATCTTTTATAAAGCCAACTGCCCCTAACAATCATTAAACATGCCTGCACAACTGATCAGACAAACATGACTGATGTATGCTGCTTTCTGGAACAGTCTGTATTCTTATGTTATTAACTTGCTACACAAATACTGTATTTCTTTCTTAAAACTGCCTATGAGAGCAAAAGGGTGTCCATGGAAACCTTTCTTGGTTTACACTAGCTATGCAGTCGTTTGCTACACTTTCACAGCAGATTTGTTACTGGTGCTTATTCACTTGGAATGAAACAGTAAACTTGTCTGGAGATGTCCTGAATTATTCATAGACAACATGTACAAAGATAAGTCAGGGCATGAGGTGCACCTCGGTGTTGAAGCCAACATGGTATGTAAGAGCGAATGATGATGCTTGCCTGGCTTTGTGGGAGAGCTGCATCTCAAGCACTGTGAATGACTGGAAATTGGGTAACAATCATTAAGACCTGCAAGCCAATTTGTCTTTGACAATGGAAGTCAGCAGAAGTTTTGACATAACAACTCTCTTTTCCTCTTTCTCACTGTGAACAGAGCATTAAGGCCTGAAGTCTCTTCCAGTTTTGTATCTAGAATTGCAAAGGAGCAGCTTCGTGAGCACAGAGAGGCAAGTATATCTGATAGTGCTTAGACATCTAATTAGTTTATTATGCCTATCAAGGAAGTAGTTAGATGACTAAATACCATTGACTATGGCTCCAGAGCTGCAGGCGGAAAACTATATATGGAAGTTGGATAAATCAGTCAATTCCAGTTTTGTTATCCAGCAACACCTTTGAGCTCATTTTCCACACAGTGAAGATATATTCATCACACAAATATTTTCTACCTTCCTCTGAAGTCTGGTACTGAAAAAGCGAGAAGCTAGTATCTGTGACCTGCTTCGACAACACTGGGTCCAGTTCTGGCTTCACATTATTCCAAAATACATCATGTGATTTTGATTTCTAGTTTGGGTCTGCAGGATCAGAAATGGGCCCATTTCTAAAACCATCAAAAATCAGGTAATCATGCTTTTCTAAATAAAAAAAAAAAAAAAAAACAACCCATGCTCATCTATTACTCTGAGAAAAATCAAGTGAATTTTCCCCTGGTGATCTCCATCTGGGAGTATAGGGATTGAATGGCAGAGAAAGCTAACAGCAGCCTTAACAAACCTCTAAGAGCTTGTCCATCAGTCTCTCATCAGCACTGCAATGACAGCTACTCCACGTCTGAACAGTGGAAAGACAAAATATTTTCATGGCAGCTGAAAATGCAAGATGAAGAGATTCTGTACTGAAAACACTTCTGCAAGCATTGGATGAAATAGTCAATTAAGATCTTGTGTTCAACCTCATTCAAAATGGTATTTTTTTTCAAAATCACTTTATCTTCCAGAGAAGAGAAATTTGGTTCTGATCCAGCTATAGCCATTAGCAGACTTAGGGAACCATCCTGATTTGAAGATGTTTGCCACAAAAGCAAGGTCCTATGTGGCACAGCACAAGTTAATGGATTTAAAAATAAAAGAGTTACCTTCCTAAACCACTGTTAATTGACCAATCTGACCACTGGGAAGTCATTTATGTTTATAAATGACATGTTCCTATTTAAGTTAACTTAAACTTCCCTCTGTGCTATCTTTATTTTAAAATCAGATATATACCAGTTAGCAATTTTCCCCTAAAGCAGTTTACAGATCTGTGCCATCACAGTTGGTGTCTGACTTTAAGCTGTCAGTAATGCAGTACTGCAAGATGTTTGTAACTTAAATTATATATATATCTTACATTTAAATTACTTCAGAATTGTGTATAGAGCCTTGTTTTTAAACACTTGTTCTCTTTCTGGAGGTTGTGTACACGTGCACAGTTTGTTAGGAATCCAAGTATTTTATGATTCTAATACTCCTACAGAACATGACTAAATATTCAGCAATGCTTCAGATTAAGTTAATGCCCCACCCCAGCAGATCGGCTCTTCAAACAGCCTACATTCCTTCATCTGGGAGTGGAAGGAAATAATGAAAAAAAAAAAAAAGTAAATAAAGGAGTGAGATGGAAAGCATTTTTGCTGGGAGATTATCCTGATTCTCAACTTGCATTCCTTAAGAAAGAAGAGGTAAGAGCAATGCTTGAAATGTCCCTGGGTCATGGTAGGGAAAAACTGCATATAGATCAGTACTACCATCCATACTCACCTTGATCAGGGTCTTACTCTGGCAGGCTGCTGAATATAGAGAGAGAGACCATAGTGCCTTATATTTTAGAAGCGTAAAAGATACGAATGAGATGCCCTTTACAGCACTGCTTCTGCCAGGCTCTCACTTTGGGCTCTAGTAGAGAGAGGAAGATTTTTCAGGAAATCTTCTATCCCATTTTGCAGAGGAATGTGCTTCTCACTCAGCTGATTTCCCCCCAGACTACTTCATAAGTTAGCACAAAGATTAAGTTCCTGGTTGCCAATATAGTTGTCACATATAACCTACCTATTTGGGATGGAAGTTTGTGGGGGAGCATATTTGCATACATATGTGCATTTGAGAGTATACTCATCCGCCTGAATTGACCATTTCATACGTATTAGGCAAATATCACAATGACAGCAGTCCTTCCTTCCAAGCTATCTAGAGGGGAATAACTCAGAAACTTTCCAAGACTTTTCCTTCCTTCTCACTGTAATGATTTCATTACCATAAACCAGCCTGCTAGCAGACAAACTGGTGAATTTTGGCCCATGTTGAACAAAGCCTTGGCACAGGGTCCGTATTTTGTCATTTAGCTCCAGATGAATCTCACATGTTTATCAGTCATACTTGGGAGCATTACTGCTCCCCAGCAGAGATTTTTGCCTTCTGAGGAGGTGGTTTGTGTTCCATACACCCTCTAAATCACATTCTGCTTTTTAGATTTTGATATACAATGATGACACAGCAAATTACCCCCCTGTAAGACAAAAGGATAATATTTTTCTAGCGAGAGTTCATACGGCTGACCAAAATGGTTAGCAACAGTACATTCTCAAAGAGCTGCTGGTACTGCAGCTCCTCAGAGTCTCTAATTCCTATATTTTAGACTTGAAATGAATGGAGCATCTTGCATGAAGGCATTCCATTCTGGATTGTACAGTAGTGGGAGTGTCAAGAGTATAAGATTTCTTGACTTCTGCTCATCTTATATCTTCTGTCTTCTTCTTATGATGAGACAACATCTTTGAAGACATCTATGATTCTACATTGATGATGTGGGGAGACAGGATCACCCCTAAGTTCTCTGTACATCCAAGAAAGAGACAAATGTGAGCAAGAGAAACTCTATTGGACAGCATATGTTGCTACTTTCATACTTTGACTTGACATTGATGGATGCATTCAAGTGTTTACGAGCTGCCTGATGAGGTGACTCAGAGAAAGTTTGAAAGAAACAGCACGGCTGACACCCCTGCTTGAAGGGGGAGGAAGTGGGTGGGAAAGATTGCCTTGAAATCAGAGTTTGTGGTTTTTTAAAATGCTGCTGCTTTGCAAGCCCACTCTTTGTGCTGGAGTAATTATGTAGGTGTACTAAGAAAAAAACTAAGCAGCTTGAGAAAGGTCTGGCTGTGGGGAAACCCAAATTTTAAAAGCTTGAAGTATAGCAGTTCAGTAGTTCTGGAGGTGGACATGCAAGCCATCTTTGCAAGATCATGGAGTAGTTACTGGCACAGTGCTGCGACAGTTTGGGGTGGAGGTCAGGCAAGCCCACCTTTCTACCATCCTGCCTGAGCAGCTCCTCCCTGCTGGGGACATCCCCCATCCCATAGCATTGCACAAGACAGAGGTCAGCACATTTCTCCTGCAACTTGAAGACTGATGAAGAGGGTAGATTAAGATTAGATATCAGGAAAAATACTTCACTCTGAAGGTGGTGAGTCAGCGTAACATGTTTCCCAGAGAAGCTGTGGATGTCCCATCCCTGGAAGTGCTCAAGGCCAGGTTGCTTTGAGCAACTTGGTCCATCTAGTTCTAACCCACATGGCAGCAGGATTGAAACTATATCTTTAGATGACACAAAACATTCTGTGATTCTATGACTGCTTTAGTCAAAGGCTTCTGTGACCACATGAGGACGTGAACATCTGAAGGGACATAAAGCCATCCACACATCTTCCTCTCTCTCGTAAAATGTGTGTGGCTGGACTCATAGGTTGTGCCCTGGTACTCGCCAGCACCAAACCCTCTTGCTTGGAGGCAAGGCTAGACCCATGGCAAGGCATGGAGCAGCTGCTCTGGAGATTGTGTCTGTCAGCACTGACTTTCTAATGAGCAGAAAGCAGAAAGAAATGTGCATCCTGTTCTACGAATTACCATTTTTGAGCTGTTGGGCAGGAAATACCTGCATCAAGCTGGGAATTAACTTCCATAAGCCACCGCGTTTAACTCTTTCCATTTTCCTAACAGCTTGTGCAGGTCACAGAGGAACCATGTAGATGAAAAGCCAGCAAAGCTGGCTTTCTCCACAGATATATATGGGAGTGGTACATCTCCACCTGTCCTTGTATCATCTCCCCCTGTCACAGCCCAGGGAGGGGATATGCCCTTGTGAAGCTACCGGTGCAAAGGAAGAGTACAGTTACAACTTGGGCTTCATCCCCATCCTCAGGACAGACTCCTCATATTGTAACCAGCATGGTAAGAAGAACAAATCCCCTGGGGAAACAGTTGGCACAGTTAACCAGCATGGAGGAAGAGGAGGAAAAAGACCATTTCAGCTGCCCGTCACCAAGTCCTAATAGGGTTTTTGTATCATATCTTTTCGTATTGACAAACCAAGTATGTGAGCTATTTCTTGTATGCATTGCTGGTTTAATTCAGGAGAGAAGCTCCCTTCAGAATCCATTTCAGGCAACTGCAGAAACAGGTTGGGAATGTCTAGAGCATCCTCTGTCTGCAGCTCACACCAGCATGCCTAGGAGAGCTCCGTGCCAGCTGTGGAGGCCTGGGTAGAGGTGCTGCAGCAGAAGTGGGAGCTTGGCATGGATTTACCACCCCAGGACCTACACAGGCACTGTAGCAGGGGCATACCCTAACTTGCAAAAGGAATGTGATATATAAGAATTATTCTCCATCACATGCTACTATTTATATTTTTTATATCCTCCAGGGGCTTGAACACTTGTGGAAGTTCCCTGTTCCTTGGGAAAAAAAAAAGGGGGGGGGGGTGTAGAGATGTTAAGAAACTATGTGAAAATTTTGATATGGCTGCCTTGTTCGGGAGAAAGAAGAGTATTTATCTCCCTCAAAGTTTTTTGTAAAAATCTCTAATTGCATTACAAGATATCTAATTTCCTTGGAATTTCATTTCTCTGTCAGACTTCACTGAAAGGGATATTTTTCTTGTCAAATTTTGTGTAATTACAAAAAAAAAAGGTACATTTTCTTGAAACACTATGGTGGTGAGATTTCATTTGGCATGAAAGACATTACAGAAATGTAGGTGTATTGTTGTTGTCGAAAATAATTTTATGTAACAGAAAGTTGATGGACTTGTAGGTCTTTTTTGGATCTGAGATGTAGTTATTACTCATTTCCCAGCACTCACAGAACTAGCTGCCCCTCCTAATAGCAATGGGAGAACTTCAGTGGACTGCAGAGGGAACTGGTTTGGGCCACCGGTACCTCAACTTAATTCTTCCTTTCTTTCAGGAATACAAAAGAGAAATACTCTGACTGGCAGAGTGCAGTGAGGAAATTAGCTTAATTACTAAAGCAATAACACTTAATACAAAGCGTGACACATGAATAAAAGCCAGGAGAAAGGAGCCTGTAGCCGCAAAAAATAAAAGCCATATGAGGTTTTAAAATGTTCCCTTGTGCGCATATACGCAGTGTTTTGTACGGTAACCATAAAAATGACATGGTTGTTTTATACCTTTCAAGCACAAGCAACCTGTTTTGACTTTGTAGCACTTGGTGAGTCATTAGAGAAACTGATATCACTAAAAGCTTTGCCATTTCTCTTGTTCTTACTGAGATTACACACAAAAAAAAAAAAAAGGCTTGGCTAAGATACCTGCTGCAAAAACAAAATAATGTGCATGTTCACTGTCTCACAATCCCTGCCATGTGCCGGCTTGGGTAGCAGGCTTAGCAGGCTTGCTTTTTCTTTGCCATCACCAGGCTAGGCACTGGCTCCAGAGTTACTTTTCTGAGATGGAGCCTCACTGGATGCACAGTATCTTGCTTCCTCCCTTCCTGCAAGAGCATAGAAAATAAGGAAATGAGAGCATCTTTTTGCTCATAAATAGGCTTAGACACTGTGTGATCTGGTGTAGCTGTTGGCTGTGATGGCACCTGGCTGAGCTCAGTCTCCCTGGCTATCCACCAGGTCCCAGCCATGGCATGCCTGGGTATGCTAAACCTCCCAAAGGAGAGCTGCAGATACAGGCGCTGTGCCCGTCACAGGTCCCTGGGCTCATCCCCTGCCCACTTAGCCCTGCTGCACCCCTGCTCTGTGCCGTCCTGAACCTGGGACTCCACCCCGGCTGATGTAGAACTTCCCTTTGCATGGACTTCGCATGGGGATCAGCACAAATTAAACTCAGAAGACAAAGACACCAGAAAGACTGTGCTCAGAGTCTGTGATCACACCATTGCTCTCCTTAATGATCAACCACTGGAATTGAAAGTACTTTACAGGAAGAAAAGCAACAACTAACCTATAAATAAAGCATTGACTTCCTTCTCAATGTAATCTCTTCTTTTTTTCCCCAACAAATCAATTAATGTTTCTGCAACAAAGAGGTTATAAACTCATAAGTGGGAAGGAAGAGGTCTGGTATGAATGTGAGGGGGTTATGCAGCAGATGACATACCGCAGAAAGAAGCATTCCCCACATCCACCTCTTCCACAAGATATGTCACACTGAATTAAAAAAATAGGAGAGGTCCCCACACTATGGGATCATCTTATCTCTGAACCCCAACATCTGTGCATTTTATTTACTTACTTTGAAGGCTGAGTAAGCAGCTATGTGTGCAGAGAGGCAGCCGGGTAGTCATTTGCTTTATTGTTCAATCTTCTTCTGACTGGTCATGTATGGTATTTTGCCACTGTGTACCTGTGGACCCTTTCATGGTGTCTGAAAGCTCGTCAATAAAACTAACTGCAACAAGAAAGAAACAGCTTTCCTATCGTGCAGCACTTTCAAGTTATCTCCTGATAGCAAGTGGTCAGATGTCACCACTATAAAACCACAGTATTCTGGGATAATGTATAACCTGAAGAATAAATCCAGTATTGTATTCCTAGGCTTTCACATCATATATACAAGACCTAGTGTCACTGCTTTTCCCTTCAGTTTAACCAGGGTTGGTCTGTCTGCTTAAGCTGAATGTTCTTCTGACTCCTACTCCTTTTCTAAAACTAACCCACTTCATCTGCTGCCTGAATAAAAAGCTTCATGTTAGTCACGACATCTTGCTGCACTGTTTTATTCACAAAGTTTGACAGAAAAATACATGTTATGAAACCAAGTTTAATGCTTGATGGAAATAGGTCCAAACCCGCCTGGGCAGCTGTCCTGTGAAGCTGAAGGCAGCAATAAGGGTTCCAATGCATTTTTACCCTACTTGATGTTTGTCCAGGCTTAGGTACCTACTGATCAGACCAAAGACCATCATGCTGTGTGGAGCAAAGGCTCATTAAAGCCAGTTCCTCACTTCTGACAATGGTCAATAGTAAGTGTAAAGGGGGAGAGGAGAAGAGGACAAGTAAATCGTGATGATCCTCCCACAGGACATTCTCACCTTGCCTCAATCTGCTGCTTAGGAAGTTCTTAAGCCAGCTGTTGCGCTCACAGTTTTAATAGCTCTGAAAATGTTTTTCTTCTAGGATTTTGGTCATTTTATGAAGCAATCTAAACTTTGCACCCCATAGCATCCTAAGTAATGAGTTAAACATATCCAGTCAATGCACAAAACACTTCCTTCATTTGCTTCAGGTCTGTCTGATAACACTGGAACAGGCTGTGCAGAGATGTTGTAGTATTTGCATCGTTTTTTAGCAATAAACAGTGAAACATTTCTTTCTTTTCACTTCCTTTCTGGTTGACCACGTCACTCATGATTCCATGAAGCACCACAAACCAACAGGCCCTCTCTGTCTCTCTTTTCCATACTCAAGGGGGATTGTTCTATTTAACCTTTCCCCATAGGAGAGGGTGAGCTGCTCTGTACCTTCACTCATCCTTGCTGTCATTCTCTGAACCTTGGTTAATTCTACTTCTTCTCTTCCGAGGGAGGGCGGAAGAACTCCCTGCAAATTTTGAGAGGTGAGCATACCAGGCACTTCCTAGCACGTGAAAGTGTTATTTCCAGTTTGATAAACTTCTCCTAATAATCCGAGTATGGACAACTTTTTGAGAGCCACGAGGGAACATTTTTTCTGTAATGACTCCTCTTTCCCTCTCTGAAACTTGTTCTTAATTATAGTCCCATCTTCTAGCATCCTCATTCCTCTCCGTTCATCATGACTTCTCTTCATCCTTACACTTTCCCATCAGCTGTGACAACACCAGTATTTGTGGGGGTGTATAGTGAGCCAGTCTCAATAGCAGTTGTTACCACATCAGCACCAGCTAGGAGAGGAAGGGTTCACCTCCTTGGCAGCCTCAGCCAGGTGGATGCTGGCCACCACAGCCACCTATGCTTCTCTGCCCTTCGCCCCGCAGCCCTGCCTCTCTTCTGCAGTACCTCCAGGGTGTCTTCCCATGCTTCAGAGAGCTTCTCAGCAGAAATTGTCCCCACAAAAATAAAGTAACAGGTAGTTTTCTTCCATGTTAACACCTCAAAGCAGCCCTGCAAAGGACAGGGAACACCCAAGCCAACAGAGAGAATAGAACAGGGCTGTGGAAAAGGGGCAGATGGTGGCACTGCATTTCAGCAGCAGCCGTTACATCAGCCCAGGCTGCAGTGGGACCGTAGCTGCATACATGCTTATCAGAGAGAAGCCTGTGGAAGCTCACAGCCTGAGGAAGGAAGTTCCTAATGAGCATCTTTCCTTCTTCACTTGCTCACATGCAAAAGTAAAATTCTTTTAATGGTAACTGATAATAACTATAATATGTCATGATAACACCAATTTTTTGTCCCCAGAAAATCCTTATTGGCTTAGCATAAAGTCCATCTTCACAAAACTGTGCAAGGCATACAGCATAAAAGGCTGTCTTACAGAAAAATAAAGTGAAATTCAGGGAACCAAAACTATGGCATTGAGTTCATACAGTCCACTAGGAGCAGGCAAGAACAGGACTTAAATGTCTCAGCCTTCAGTAAAGTCTTTAACAACTAGAAAAACTGCTGTTCGGAAGAAAAAATTCCTCCATGTAATACTGCTGGGAAGAAGAGTGAGGAGAAGCCTGAGGGAGCTGTCTGAAGTAGATACCTAATTCCTTTTTGTGCTTTTCAGGTACTTTATTAATAGCCTTATTTTGCAGTATCTGGAGCCTTTCTTCCAGTTTTCTTCCATCAGTATGATGGCTCAGTATTTTGTCTGTGCTGGACTACTCGCCTTTTTCAGATTTCTCTTCAGAAATCCCTTCTGATTTCTCTTCAGAAATCTGAAAAAGACAAGCCCAGATCTTCTAAGATCTAAGGCCCCATCCTCCTCCCAGCCAGGGATCTTTGCTCTCTGCCTATGGGCCCTGCTAGCAATCTTCCTGGGCTTGAGACAGGAAAGGGTTTCAACATTTTAATGCATCTTTCCTGTTCAGAACAGCACTGAAGTTAGGTACATTTACACTCCTTTGCAGACCCCACGTACTGTCAGTGAACTGTTATAGAAAAAGAGTATCATACCCACAAGACAATAAAGCAGCGTAAGTGCAGCATAATTGGTGGGACTTTCCTGTTTGTCTAAGGTTTTAAATAGTCTATATTTTTATATCATATGACTTCAAAAATGATATTTGTTCATGTAATTAGAGACTGCACTGTCACAAGCGAGCCAAATTCTGACTCTGTGTGCAACCTGAACATTGTCATTTCCTGGCATCTACTAAAAATATATTCTTAGTGGACCCTTTTCTCCCCTCTGCTATTAAATATTCTAAGGGATTTTAAAAGTTAAAAAAGGTGGAAAGAGTAAAAAAGAAAACTACTCTCCTAACAACCATGGCAGTGCCAATATCTATAAACATCAGCAGGAGAGAAAATCTTCTGCACACTCTCGGAGGTATAACCACACCAAAGACAACATCTCCAACAACCATTTCCAGCTTTGAAGAACCTGATCACAGCCTGAACTGCCACCAGAAACTTAGGCTGTCCCAATAAATACTTTCCACCAGTAGATCCCAAAGTGAGTTAGGAAGAAAGGCAAGTATTATTATCCCCATTTCACAGTCACATAAGGGTAGTGGTTTTCAGAGAAGAGAAGGGAGATATCTAGCACTAAAGCCATGAAAAGGCACAAAGCTCATCTAAATCCTAAACTAGAGCATGACCATCCTTTGTAGTATGCTGCCTCCTATGGAGTTTTTCATCATCAGAGGACACCCTACCTCCCTGTCAAAGCACCCCACTCCATTTTAGTAAATACAAAAAGAACAAGATGGAAGCTTTTTTTATTCCTAGTCAACTATTTTTCTGCTCAGTAGTTGACTTACATGTAAACCACAGCCTGCTTTTACGCCAAACATTATTAGAAAGGAATGGTGCCACTGAGCTCTGACTCAACCCAGGCCCACTGGACCTTTAGACCACGACTGTTCCCTAGGGAACCACTAGGACCTTTCATGGACGCCAGAGGCAGGGCTCCAACCACACTGCAGCACTTCTTACACCCTGCACTGAGCATGGAAGACATGACAATGGCTTTCATTGCTCCTCCAAAATGACCAGGAAAAACCGAATCAGGTTTCAGTTCCATTTTGACTTCAGGCTGTCCTGCATGTGACTGTATATTATACCTCCAATAAGAAAAAGAAAGAACCTCCCCTAGGCTCTCCCAGGAAGGCCTTGTCCTGAAATTGTTGTGGACAAGACAGCTGTACAAATCATTTTTCTCTTTAGCAAAACATGATGTGCAGAGCAACATGCTTGGTTCCAGAACTCAAAGATAAGGCAAGATGCGGGAATTGCCTCCCATCTTGGCGATAAACCCAGAACCACATCCTCTGAGGAACAACTCACTGTTTTTTCCTCTGTTGCTTACTACAGACCACGTGAATGGTGGACATCCCACTCCAGCCTGAAAGTGATTGTTTACCCTGTTCTGAATACCATGCATTGACAAAGTGGGATTTTTTAGCAGCCCACAAGTAGTCAAATCACAGCCTCTGTAACTGGAGTGCAAAGATGCAGTCATGCTCTGTGAGGGCCCTCTTCCCATTCTGAAGTAGTTTTCTGCTTCTGATAGTTCAACAATATGCTCTTCAAAACAAAGAAATACAAATGCAATCACTTTTCTGCCTCTCTTGTGTTTAACTAGACAATGGTCTTTTCACATCCCCCACATTAAAATGAGATGGTTTTGCTTAAACCTGTATATCAATATACATATTTTCGGGCTGAAACAATGTTTAATAAGCTCAGCCCTGCCTGAAAAATTCTATCCAACAGGTATTGCTTAGGTAGATTTCCAGTAACTTAAACTCAAACTTGACAAGAATTACCTGGATACCCTTCATTGTCATGGCAGCATCCCCAGTACACAGGGAATCATGGCTAGAGTTGTAATGTACTATGTGTTCCTATATCTCACCAAAGCCCAAGACAAGTCTGTCTTTAGGTAAGAAACTACTGAGCATTCAATATCACTGGCATCCACTTATCAGCTCTTGTGCAAGCTCTGGAGGGGCTCAATTTCTACAGTATTATTGTCCCTAAAAGAGGACAAAACTCCATGAAAAGCAAGGCTTTTTACAGCTGTGATGGAGTCATACTCTCATCCATTCTAACAAGAGGAGGAAGCCCAGAAAGGCAGAGTTGACAATATAAATTAATCCCTTTTAATATTTTTCTTGCAGTTTAATCTCAAATGCCACTAACCCACAATTGTTTAAAAACAATCAACTGGTCTCTATTTCAATAGTGGTTTTGTATGATCTAGAATCAATTTTCTCTGTTTGTGCTCTCTGCCATCCTTCCATGCTTTTAATCATCTTATTTAAAAAATGTGCAAGAACTATAAATATCAGAAAAAGCAACCCTTTCAGCCATGAGGCTGAGTGGGGACGTGCATATCAGTAAACACATTTCCTGAGTAAGAGCACACTACGCAGTTTGTAAAATGCAATTACGCAGTAGCAGCTCTTATCAGGAAATGTATTTACACTGATTCCTCATAGCAACAGATCAAAGAACTTATTCTACTGACCAATATGCGTATTTAATTGTACAGCAGTTTCTTACACAAATAGGTGCATTGTCTTCCTTTTTCTGGATAATTTCCTACTAATGGACAGCAGTTTTCCTGACATAGATGCATTGCAAAGATTAATTTTTGAAAAACTAAGACTGGTGTCTGAATTTAATGTAACTCTTCTTTGGAGAACTGCAGACATTTGAAACATCGTCTGGCTGTAGAGAAAAAGAAGAGGCCGCTATCCCGATAGGAGACTAGCCTGTGCCTCAATCACAGAAATAACTAGATTTTTTTTTCTTGTCTATCTTCTACCTTTACCCACCCATAAAAGTGTCTAGAAAAGTTTAAGTAATATCGATCCAGCAGAGGAGAACTGAGGACAATAGAATGCCCCAAATCCTGTCTCTCACTCCTTCAGGAGCCAGAGGTACAGGGTTTCTCTACTTCCCAGCCATCAAACCAGACTACCATTGAGACAGAACTTCCAGTACAGATGAGCAGCTGATGGCCACTCCTTTATGAGGGATTTAAAACATTTTGTTTCCATTCTCCTTTAAAAAATCCCCACAAATAGTGTAAGGGCTCCCCACACAGGATACACTACTTTTAGACTGCTGTCCTCCATGCACCCCTTCTCATTTAAGAGTCTCGGACTGTTTGGCTGCTTCAGTGCAATCAGGAATACCTGCGAGTGCATTTTTGCTAATTTGCAGTGATTAGTAGTATGTTCCAGACAGCATTAGCTGTGGTTTTTGGTGATTATTTGTGCCATGAACAGCTGAGCTGAGAAGGGGAGCCACAGGGATGAAGCTTTGTTGAAGACTGAGTGAGAAGGTGCAAGTCCACAGAGCAGCCCAGGGAACCAGTTCTTCTACCTCTTATTCTCTAGAGCTGCTATATAGATTTTTACAAATCATTTTTTTGTTACAAAATTCACACCCATTGGTATAGTTTCCACATTTTGTAAATAAAAAGCTCTTGGAGCTGGAGCATGCATCCGAGCCTCCCTCATCCCAGAAGAGTGTTCAAACCCATACCAACACAGACAAAATCTCTTAGAGAAGTGCAAGCAGCTTATATGGCCACAGATATTTAATGAGATGCATCACAAAGCAAAGGGTGGACTGGTGACAGGGGAATCCCTCGTAGCACGTGAGAAACCCAGCTCAAGCCAACAAAGGGTTTAAACCCGCGTCTCCAATAGTCCCAGCGTGAAGCACAGTACCAGGATATTGTCTAGTCCAGAACAAACTCACACTTTTCCCTATTTGGAGAATACATCTAGAGATCTGCTTCATCCCAGAACAGCATGGGAACATTTCCCACATGGCTGTGTGGTCTATATTTGTTCTTGGAAATGGCAGAAGCAGTTATGCTAAGGTTTCCTTTGACAAATTTAAAAGCAGGGTGGCAAACTGATAGTGGATTATCTCAATACTTACAGCTAATTCATTACAAAAAATATAGGACATTCACTTGCGTTAACTCATCTTTCAGAGAAGCCATTTTCTATGTCTGGCACAGGCTTTATTCAGGTGGAAAAATAAGTCATCTAACTTGTTTAAGTTAATACCATCAGAGGAAGGAAATAATCAACAGTATTCCAAATTGTAAAGAAATATTGTGGATTTGAAATAGTTTTTCATGCCAACAAAACCAAGATAACATCTGCAAGCTTCACAAAACCCTAAACTCAACTATTCCTGGTCTGTGGTTATTACGGGAAAACACTATACATTTATTAGTTGAATTGCGTGTGGAGGTTGATCTGTGTCAGCAGAAACTGCCATTTGTGGCTGACTTTCCTGTCATTTCTTACATAGATGCTCTGAACTCTCTGAGTGACATTTACCAGGCTGTGCAGGATAGCGTCACACATGTCCCATTAATTCTAAGAGATGTGTTGCTGCACTTTTCTTGAAAATTCCCATCATAACTTACATTGTCTAAGCATTTTGCATTTTCAATATGTAATGACACAGAAGTAGGAATAAAAACCAATTATGTTTAATACCTGAGCTTGCAGAATGTTTGAAGAAGTTATTTTTGCTTGAAAGAAGGAAAGAAGCAGCCAGTTAACAAAGGCAACCATGGTTTGCAGTGCTAAAGAATAGTTTCTATCTGTATCTACCTTTATCACGTAGAGATCCCTTTTAGTGCTATTCTGTGAGGAAGGCTGGATTGGAAAGCCGGTTTATTGACTGATTATTTTCTCTAACCCAGGATATTTCAATGTTTGCATTATAGATCCAGAAACATACAACTTGGAGGGACATCTGTAATTTTCTAGTTCAGGGGTTCTGCAATCACAAAAGAAAAACATTCAAGAATTGAGGACAAATGTCACCAAATGGTTGCATTTGTCCCTGCTTTTGCAGGTGGCTCCTGAAAGAGAAGCAGACTCAAGTACCACACCTATTCTGGTTACATGGGGATATGCTACTGATGAACAGCTACCAAGGAAATTAAAGAACTTGGACTCAATTTCCCTGCAAATAAGGAAGGCCACATAAACTGGAAAATATGGACCAGTAGCTTTAAGTAAGTGGAAAACAATTTAAATATCTTGGGTATGGTTTCTAAACACCTGTCTAATTGTTTTGGTTTAGAACCAAAGACAACCACTGTACGTCATTATTTTCTACTAGCTAGGGTGTCTGGCCATGCTCCCTTCATGAAACACCTCATAGCAGTCTTTACTATAGTTAGTATTAACTTAAGCAAAGACTTTTATTTGATTAAAAACAAGTAATTCAAATTTGAATTATTCAAAACAAATTCAAAAGCTATCAGAACATTAAACAAAGTTTTGCTACTACCATAGACAGAAAAAGTGATGTTTAAAATTATCTGTTGATCCATATGTGCAAAAGTGTGCTATGAAATGTGTTAATATGAGTTAACTAATGCATTCTGAAAGCAACACCGTTCATTTTCTCAGTCCACCTATGCCCTACAGGACTTAAAGAAAAGAAATGAGGAAGCCCAAGATACTAAAATAAACCCCAACAGATACTGATGGATACAGTGGTCTCAAAGAGTGTTGTCCACACTGGCTAAAAATGGCCTATGCTTCCTTTTACAAGGGGATTGTACGGAAGTAGAGGATCTGTGATGTGCTGTGTAATTTAATGTGAGGTAAACTGTAGCCTTTTTTTGAGGCCATAACCTACCATGTGTAATAACCAGGTTGTTCATTTAACATGTACTGGCTTACTAAGTAAATTAAAGACTGAGGTGGCAACAATGATAAGCAGTAAATTTGTTTGTTCAGTAGGGAGCTGAAACATGTCGGCTCATGCTTTGATCAAGTTAAATTGAGAGGTTTCAAAGTACACAGAGGAAATGCTCCAACAGATTAACTTTGTCCCTGGAGGTTCGTCCCAGTCACTTTTCAGCCTTCTGCACTCTGTTATCTGTTTTGGCGATTCTGTAACTTTAAACTCAGAGAACCCACGGAGAAAAGTGACAGTGATAAAGGTCAAGAGTTGACTTCCAGGGTGATGGACAACATAAAGTCTTGGTCTTAAGAGACAGGCTATTGGGCAGTTATTGGACCTTTACAAGAGGAAAAAAAAGAAAATGAAATGATTTTAAAAAACACATGCTTTAAATGCAGTTAAGGTGGTAAAACAGTACTGCAAAGCAATATTCCTACATGCTGTGGAGATCAGTACATAGTGCCTGCCTCCTGGAAGACCTGAGCCTCAGATTCAATTGTCTTCAGATCAAGGAAGGAACAAGCTTTCCCTAAAATGTTTCCCATGGACAGGTGTTTATAAATGTTTTCTTACAAGTGGGTTCTCTGCTGTCTAAACGGTGCCTGTTCATGCTGCAGCCTACCTCTCTGTGAAAGCATTAACAGGCAGGTTACTTTCATAAAACTTGTAGAAACCTGATTTTCTTTGAGATCAATTGGCCGAAATTTGTCAATAAGTTCAAAAGATTTTGGGGGTGTGGTAATGAGGGAGATACAAGCGTATGCAGAAGGATTGCATTAGCTTTATTTCTGCAGGAATCTGGATAAAATATTGCCGCATTATAAAAATAAATAACTGAGCAGGCATAATTCCTACAAAATACCAGTAGCTAGCCAAAACTTTATTTCTGGTGAGAGCAAAAGGGGAAAACTGTCATATTCCTTAGTGCTTAGGTATTGTAGCCTGTGATATCTACTTCTTGAGAAGTAGAGAAAAAAACACATTTCTCTCTGAAATAACGATCATAATATCTTTTTATCCTATGAGGGAATAATATAATTCATTTAATTCATGGCAGAAATACAGATTTATCCATGGAACTCAGTGCTATTAATGCTGACTTTTGTCCAGTGTATGCAGTATTTGAAGCTGACAAGTTATTTCTCTGTTAGGGATATCAACGCAAATGCAACTATATAGATCAGAGAGGTGCCTACATCTGTAGGACTTAATAATCTCCATGGCCATAATACTTCAGAGTGTCCCAGCCTGACTCTAGATGGAGCTACCCAGCAAAATCACCCTCTAGTTACTAAATGTGAATTATCTACCATCACAGTTAGTACACAGCATCTCATATATGATTCAGAAGCTAACTTCTATAAAATCCCTTTCAAAAACATGTTGCTGAGGTGGGGTTTTAACATACTTGACAAAAGTTCTAGTTTGTTTAAAAAATAATCCAATATTCTAAGAAAAGTAAGGACATCAATTTTGCAGTATCAAAGAGTATAAGAATTTTTATTTTATGGTCTTATTCTTACGTTTCTATGGTTCATGGTACCATAGAAACTGAATTATTGTCTCATTGATAGAGGACCAGCTGAAAAATCCTGCTGTTTGACAGAACGTAATCCCTAACTCAGGGAAGTGACCTATTGACTGAAAAGCAACAGCAAAGCTAACTGGTCTGCTAGCCCAGTTAATTTCCCTTCTAAACTTCCCTTTTGTAGGAGTTAAATATTAGAAGCTTAAGGTACAATCCCAGAATTCCACAAATACCTGCTTCTCTCCATTTTCTGTTTGGCTTTCATACAGTGTTGTCTTTCCATGTATTTCATAGTCTTTAAATCCTGTCATATGTAAGATATTACCCTTTAAAGAAGAACATGTGTACAAACAAGAAATTTTCATGCATCCTGATAACTTGGAACAGTGACAATGACTGCTGCTGATTGCTGCGCCCAGGGTAATATGCCATGGTGGGTATGATATGTATTTGTCACTGAGCAGCTGGGTTAAAATTCAAATGGTTCAAAAAAGATTTTCCTGCTGTAAAACCTAGAAACTTTCATCCTTCCCCCAGTGAGATCTTAACTTAGAAAGAACTGTTATAGCAATAATTCAATTGGGGGAAGAAAAAAATAACATAGCTGTTCAGCCATACTATTCAACACTATTCTTTTTTCTTTTTTTTTTTCAGCATTCTTACTTAAATTTTCCACTTTTTTTCAGGAAGGGAAACCGTGTGGAGCAGAAATTTTGTTCTCATCTTTACTGAGAACACATAATACCAATTATTCATGCAAAGTAGTCCCAAATTTAAAAAAAAGTACACTGTAACCTGGAATGATTTTTACTTAGAGCTAACAATCACTCCAGACAATTCATAGCAGTATTGACTGGAAGTGCACAAGCTTAGCTTCTTGCCTGAGGTAGACCAAATATACTCCCAAAATAAACTTTCCTACAGCACTTCCATCAAAACCACAAAAAGAGCTAGAGATGAAAAAAATCTCCAAAGTCTGCTGCATCAAGGCAAGAGGTCAAAGTGCTCGTACAAATTGGTAAAGAAGTCATGCTTTATCAGTGACATTGCAATTACTGAGGTTTGATTTCTGTTTATAGGACAAGGTTCTCTCATTGATGGAGAACTCACCAGGCACAGAAAGAAAAAGATCTTTGTCTGAGCAGCAGCACATGACAAGCATCCTTGTGACTGGCCGACTGATGCAGCCCAGGCTGCTGTCACTGGGGCTCTCCCAGCTCTTGTGCTCTGCTACCGTGAGCTGGAGCCTGCTCAGCTCCTCTCTGTCCCCCACCAAAAAAAAAAAAAAAAAAAACAAACCAAAAAATCCAACCCAGGACAGTAGCCCTTGAGAGAGGCAGCTGTGCTCAGCATTAAAATTAAGAAAGAAATAACAAACTACTGCGCCCAGGGCAGTGCTTGGCCAGGCTGCTACCAGAACAAGCTTACTTCTAGATTGCAGCAGGTATCTTTCTCAGAACTGAAGGGCTCTCCAAGGATGCGACTTTTTTTTTTTTCTTTTTTTTTCCTCCAGCATTTCAATGGGAAAGTTAAAAATAAATGAAATGAATCAAAGCCTTTTGACTGCCGCTGTTTCAGCTGATGCAACCTCCAGCAAAACACAAGCTTGATATGCTGCCTGAGAGCTCTTCATGAGAGAAAATGGGCTTCTCCACACAAGATTTTACAAATACATTCTTCCCTCCTTATGACTTTGAGTAATGCTTTGCTTTTGAATGTTTATGTTTCCCTGCTATCAATGAATATATGAAATAGCTCTTCTGTGCAGCAGGAAGCAACCTAACAAGCCTGAGTTCCAGAAGGCAGCTGGAGGAGAGTTTACAAATGCTTGGAGAACATAAGTGAGAGCAATCCAGATGGATGGTACCACTCAAGGGAGTCCTCTGCTGGAGCCAGGGACAGAATGTGCCTAGAAAGGAACAGGCAACCAACCCAAGCAAAGGAGGCATCTTAACTTCCAAATAGATGCAGCTACCCAAAGACATGATCTAGGTTGTGATCCTGCTAGATCTGAGGGAAAATCTATAGGCAAAAGAAGGGAAGCTGGAGTGATCTGGGATTTATTGGGATGGTCTTACTCTAATTAGACACTAGAGGAAGTGGATGAATGGAGGAATAAATAACAGATAAGATTTCTCTGGAGGCAAAGGGAATGCAGACACTGTTGTCTTTTTGCATGTGAATGGACCTGAATCTGCAACACTATGCTGGTGGGATGTGCATCATTCTTTGGCCATGAAGGAAGTCTTTAAGCAGGCTGTACTTGGGAAACTGTTTTGTCAAAACCAAAGAAAACTTTATAACCCCAACAGTAAAAGGGAAGAAAAAAAAAAAAAATGCTGTTCAGCCTCAGAATGAAACATGGAAAACATTTATCAGTTGAAGACAGTCTCCCAGACTCCTAGTACACAAACTTTGATGGCTGGGCACTGCCTCCCGGGTAAGGGAGAGCACTCAGTACTAGACAGAGCTGTGTTCAAAGACATGGGATGGTGATTAGGGGAAAAATTGTCTAAATAGCAGCTACAAAAGTTAGGGACTGAAAAATCAAGACAGTCCAGAGGTGTTTTAGAACAAGCTCACATGCAGAACAGTACTGTAGGAGCTCTTAAGATTCACAGCAGATACCAAAATGCTGAGAGAGATGGGAAAGCGAGGCCATGGGAAATTGTCAGGGCCTCCAACTCTGCATTCGTCACCACCAAGCATGACAGAAGTACTCCTTATTTGCTATGAATCAGGGATTCACTCAAATCATTTTGCAAGGCAGTGTTATCACCAGTGGCAGATCCCTGTCCTGGACAGGACTGAGATTACCCCTCTGGGAAATGGTCGGTTTATGAACTCTTGCCCTCAATTACCTGAGGCGGCCTCAATGCTGCTAAACTCAAAGCTACACGTAGCAAATCCATTTCTGCCAGATGCACTCAGTCTGACAGAGCAGGGCAGATAGCCACAGCTCAGCATGCAAGACATCAAGCAGTTTGTAGCGTAGTGTGGGACTTGACAAGTAACAACTCTGCCCCATTGCCTGAGTCCAGCATATCAGTGAAACAGTGCCAGCACAAGAGAGCACAGCCGCAAATGAAGGCAAAAGCAGGCTGGTCTGCACTTTGCAAGGTGGGATGACAGAACTGACTCACAGGAGGGGGCACTTGGCTATCGCTCTTTCCAGGAAGGTCTAGGGCAGGTGGGGTCCATCAGGGCAGGCAGCTGATCATGGCAAGCTGATACACTAGAACTGACACCAAAGGAGCTCAAGGTCACCATAACACCTTCCAGAGACTGAAGGTCCTTCAAATGGTTTTAATTTCCCTTTAGAATTACATCTTGGGTTCATGCCTGTTGGCCAGAGGGGGAAGGGAGATGTGCCATGCTGGTCAGAGCGAAGTGCTGGCCTGGGCTTCTCCTTGCACAGTACCAAACTCCCTGAGCAAACAGGGGCTGACAACTGGATCCTCACCAGGACACCTTGCTTGACCATCCTCCAGTTCCTCATGCTTCATCATCAGCTGCCCAGCTTCCCAGCCACAGGACTTGGCCAGGCAGCACCCAGGGCATGGGGCCAGCCTGCCTTCTCCACTGATCAGACCCCAACTGTGGGGTGTTCTACCACCTCCCCCTAAAATCCCAGAGCAGCCTAGCAGACAGGGAAAGCAGAATGGGGCTGGCTAGCCCCAGGCTCCTTGGCCCTTCAAGAAGAAGGCAGCAGGCCCTCTTACACCATCCTTCAATAATTTACTAGACAGGCACTAACAGCTTCCCCCTCTGTTGCAACAAGCAAGTCAAAAACAGTACAGCAGAAGCATCCATCTCTGACATTCCTGCAGGTTTTCTGTAATGGATCACTTTTGATTAATTAGAGAAACAAGTTTGAAACAGCCTGCAGGATACTTCGTGTGTGCTTGTATTTCAAACTGAAACAGCAAACCAAATCTCTCTATAAAACATGAACATTGTAAGCTTATATTCATTGTTTCAACTTTCACAGGGGTATTCTTCTCTCTGCTATCCATGTAGAAAAGAAAAAAATACCTAAAATATCTTTGTTATCATGCTAGACAGAAAAATGCAAAAAAACCCTTTGGGTTCACCTCTCCCTCTCTGACCTATGAGCACAAAGCCATTGCTCAATAAAACGTAGCACAAACACACAGCATACAACTTCTGTAGGTTCACTGTGCAGAGTTCCACCAGTTAAAAATTGAGCCAGGGGCCAGCTTCCTACAGTTTGCTACCATTTGGACACTTGCAAACTGAGCACAGATTATCTTTGATAAGGTATCATGATGCTGAATGTGGAACCAATATCAGCCTGCATGTGCAACTCCAGAGTTCTGGAGTCTCTTGAACAGCAGTACACACAGTGAAGAAAACATCTTAGGATGCTCACTCTGAGACCTTTTGCTAGTTTTACTGTATGTTGCCCAAACCACAAGAAACTAAAAAAACTGTTAAAAGACATCAATTTTATCCATTTTTTTTCCCCCCAAGAATTAGTCTAAGGCCTTGCACGCTTTCCCACGCTCGCAGATTGCAGGTTATAAATGCGTGGGAGTAATGCAGTTTCGATCAGTCAGGTAGGCTGGGTTTCTGTTAGCTGGCTGCATACCTTTGAGCCCTATCAGCACACAGTGATCAGTGGAATTCCTGGCATTTTTGTCATAGCATCAGAGGCAGTACTTTACAGAGTAAATACCAATGACCTGCTGTTCTGTCAGGGCTCTGTACTTACCTTTTATTTTCAAGTCAAAGGTTAGGCCTATTTATGTAAATCCTCAGCCATGGGCCAAGTAATCTGACCTCCTGGGTTTCATTCTCCTAATTGTTTCAGGTATTTTTCTTGAAAAGTTTGGTCCGTTAAAGCTGGGGATCTTTTTTAAGGTGCCTTTGAAGGGCTCTAGGGGCTTTCATAGCCCACCCAGTTTGCAAAGTGGAAACATCAGTGACCTGATGCCCTGGGCACTTATTTAAAATTCATTACCAGGAAATAAGGTTTTGATATATAGCCCCTCCATTCTGAAGAATATCTTAGGGAACACATGCATGCCATTTTTTACTTTGGATTATGTGATCTCTGAAGCCACATAGAGAGGCAACAATAAATTATACTTCTATTTGCCCTTCATTTCTAATAAGAACTTTATTCAGCTGTAGATAGTTTTTACTTTCCACATGCTGGCCCCTGCTTACAATTCTTTTGTTACTTCACAATGACTTTGCCATGTCATTTTACTCATAAAAAGGCGTCCAAATCTGCATAACATGGAAAAGAATCTTACTGGTTTTCAGCCCTGTTCTCTGAGATTCAGCACTGGTTATATTCTAAGATTGAAAAGCAAGATGAGTATCTTCTGAGTAGAAGAAAAATCCAGCCACTTTGCTCACACATAAAGGCATACAGCTACTCTAGATTTTGTCTTATCACCTACAGGCATAGACGCTACGTATTTCCCAAATGACCAAGAACAGCCACAGATAACTCCATTGTGGGAGCTGTTTTCTCCCCTTTCCAGATATACTAGAATTCGAAACCCTTATCAAATCATTACTTCCTCTTCTGACCATGGATAATCTACATAAAATGAATGCTATCATGTTCCAGAATTTATTTTTGCTCCCATTAAATGTCACTTTAAGGCATGCACTGGAAAAAGATAATTGACGTAAAAAAAAATATGTTCTTTAAATGGTCCTAGAACCACAGCTACCATATGAAAGCAGCAACTCTAAACTGGAATTTGACTTCTACATTTTTGGCCTGTGGGGACTGAATGTACAATCAGCTGAAGTTTCTGCTTCTGGGGCATTCATTATGCAGCTAATTCTCCAGGTGTATCCCTTTTAATTATGGGAATAGTCATTTGTCTGCTTCTAGTGAAAAAGGCACTGCAAGAAACCAGGCTAAGTGAAAAGCACCATTTACATTCTTCACTGCTATGTGCTATGCTATTGCCTTGAATTACAATGTTCATTTTTTTCAACCCTCAGGTAAGTACAGCCTCACTCTGAGGGGAAAAAAGAAAATATTTCCTGCATTCCATACTCACAAACAAAGGAACACTGAGAAAACATTAAGGAAGGAAGGTCAAGTCCTCCATTTGAAACCGTTAGTAGCCAAAGCATGTAGGCTGGGCTAGAGTTAACAGAAATTGCTAAGGCAAACAGATGAGAGATGAAGGCTTAAAATAATGACAATGGTAGGAAAGTGGAAATAGAAGTAAAACTGTCAGAAAAGGTGAAATTACATGCAGGCTCTCAGGCCTTCACAGAATGTGGAACCCACTTAAGAGATAAATTATTTGTTGGGACTTCTCCCCACCTTTCATCATTTTGCAGGCCACTTGCCACGATCAGCTACAATTGCTCAATATCTGTGCAGCAACTGAACTATTGCTTACGTGCCAAATTTTTAAAAAACTTTGACTTTCTTTGAACTGAAGGAATCAGAATAGTTTGATAAGGCAAGTTGTCAGGAGACACTGTTTGAGATCATGCTCTGAAGCAGTCTTTCCTAAATAATCCCAAAATGCACATTTTCATTGACACAACTGGATCCCCTAAAGGAGAAGGCAGGAGCAAGTCATTAACATACTTGGCTCTATTGTTTGGTTGTGATTTTTGCACCTAGCCATCTTCCTAATATAAAATGGAAGTCACTGCATAACCTCCCTATGGCCAGAGGCTGAGTGCTGTTATTAAGGTTCACCAGAAGGCCTTTTAGCACATATGGTCAATGTCTCCATGCCTCTATCCTTCGTTCCACAAACACTGAATGCTTAGCATAAGTTGGGCCACAAAACAGCTAAGGGAAGGACATAGAAGAAAGCCTAAACTGTTGGGGATGGTAAGACCTTCTCTCCTTGGAGCCAGTCAGTATAGGATGAGACAGAGATACTGACGCGATCCTGTTTGCCTTTCCAGTATGTGCCCAAATTAAGTTAGCATCACTCCAAATGAACTGCAGGGTGTCTTTTTACCTCTCTATGTGCCTTCATTACCTTGACCTGAGTGGAAGCCATACAGGCAGTGGAATTTAAGCCTTCCAAGCTGGGACCCACAGCATTTTACAAACCCAGGTGGACACATTACGTTCATGAGTGCAAAGTCCAGCCTTTCTGAGCACAGTTTCACTCAGATGAAAGCAGGTTGAGCAGTATGCAGATGCACGACAAAACATTTTCAGTTAAAAAATCCATACTTGCATAAAATTTGATATAAGTGGACTGAAGGTCTATAGGAAGGTATAGTAGAGCAGGAGGAAGGGTAAACTGCTGCGGGTTGACGTTTCCCAAGAGCACAACCTACCCAAGTTCTGCCATTTCCTTCTCACCCCAACCACAAATTCCAGTTAGCTCTTACCTGCCAGTACTAGGCCTTCCTATGATCCTGTCGTGAGCTGGTTCAGGGAGTTAAACCAAGTAAAAAGTAACTGAAGGAAAAAAGCAGTAGTCTTCAATCAGTTCAGCTCCATAAACTGGCTCATGACAAGATCAGACAAATGCTGAAGTGGTGGCAAGGAGTGAGGGAGCAAGATTCATCTCCAACTTAGACCTAAATCACCTTAGACATCTGACCCCAGACAAAGACCTAAGCTAGTCTGTATAAGATCACAAGCATGAAATGATTCCATAAGTTACTGTTCATGTTTCTATTCCTATAGAAGCCCCTCCGGAAGAGAGGAGTGCATGAGGACACATCTTTCTGAGGTAACACTTCCCTTCCATGCAGAAAAAAATATCTTAATCTGCATAAATCTCAAACACAACTGCTGGCTAAGCCTAGAACCTGTTTGACCCTTAATTTTTCTGCTGGGCCCCTAACAAGATATAAGAGCTGAACTCAGAGAGCTGTTGAGCAGGTCTTGAACAGCTGATCAGATCTCTGCCAACTTTTACAGGCTTGTTGAAAGACAAAAAGAGCATTCCAGTTCAGCTCAGTTGAGGTAGCAAAACCACAGCATTCCCAACTGAGTCCAACAGGTTTTGAATCAGTGCTATTATTCTTAAGCACATGGTAGACACAACTCTCACTCTTGCTTATTTTTTTGTTGTTTTGTTTTGTTCTAAGTCATTGCCTCTCATTCCTCTCCCATTCCTTGCAAGGTTTCATGGGATTTTGTGTTCTAAACATGTGGCTCTCAGAAACAACAATTCTTCTACAGATATTTCCATTTCCCCCCTTAAGCATCCCTTTTCTCTTCAGAAACAGTGAGATCTCATACCACTTTTCACTAAAAGATGTATGATCTTTGACAGCCTCTTGGCCTTACTCCAGAAAAGCACACTGTTTTATATAATGTCTTGTAAGCCTATCTGGAAGTCATAGATAGAGATAGCCATAGACACTCATTTTCCATTGATATTTTAATTACCAGTAAAAAGTTTTTAATGTACTTGTCTCAAAAGTCCACCTTCATATTATAAGTTAACTGCAGTTTTCTTACTTACTCTTTCACAAGGATTTTGGTTTTGTTAACACCACCATAATCCGCACTGCTTTATATGGTTGTCATGTGTTCAGCAGTAGCAGTCATTTTTCTCCTTAGTAGTTGGTGCAGCACTGTGTTTTTGACTTGTGGCCTGAGAACAGCG